>JAGDQP010046653.1:3880-15238 GCA_022664845.1 Lepisma saccharinum
CTTTTTAGTCCATCTTAAAAATGCGTGTTTTTTTTTAAATCCTTTTTTAATTATTTTTTTGACTTTGATCTTTTCTTTCGACGCAATAGCCATTTCACGCTTTGACCGATTTAGTTTTTCGACGCTTTTACTTCCCCCCCCCCCACGATTTGTCCGTTTCTTTCGACGGTGTGACCGTTTTTGCGTTTCGACGCTATAACCGATTTAATGCTTCGACGTAAGGGTTCTTCCTTTCGACCATTTGTCCTTTCCCTTCAACGTTCTCGCCTTTCGATACTGTGACCGTTCGACGCTCTGACTTGTTCCCGTAAGCTTCAATTTTAAGCAATATTGTTAAACATAATGTCCTGGCAATGCTGTAGTACGGGAATTGCCTAGCGGTAAACAAATTGTTTAAAGCTCAAAGGAACAATTTCTACGTATATAGTTTGTGTATTGTGGAGATGGGGGAAGGGCGTAACCACAGACCACGGCAATTATCTTTTGTTTAATTGAATTAATATTTGAGTAAAAGCAAAATTAAAAGTGGGGAGAATTTAAAGTTATTGCCCCTTGATGCTAAAATATGTATTTTCTGTTGCCCGACAAATGTGGCATTGGGTAGAATATTAAGTAGAAATCTTGTATGGGGTGCAATGCGTAAGACCACGAATTAATAATGAAACAAGGAAAAATGGGCCGGAACGAATGAACAAAAAAAACTGATGCAGGACAAAAGGTGATATACTGGACAGAATAAAAGAAAATAAAGCGAAACTGGTGAGGACATTGTCTAGCTCAGAAATTGTACATTAAAAGATACACTTTGAAGAGTGGTTGACGGGAAAATTGGGAGAAACAAAACTCTCAGGCGGTATTAACGAAGGGTATTCGCACACAAAGACAAGAAAACGAAAAATAATGAAGATGTTCAATCTTGTTTACAAGGACAATAGGCACAGCAACAATAATTATGCGCTGAAGAGGTTGCTATAGGGCAGTGTTTTTCAACCTTTTCATACTCACGGACCGGAAAACTACCGGAAAAAAATCTTTCACGAAGCGGGAAGATGCCACTAAGTTTGAGGTTTAATTGACGTTCAAAGGATGCCAGCAAGTTTTTAGATTCTAGTTGTTTTGGAAAGGAAATGTAAATTTTAATTTTAATTTTGTATGGTCGAAATCTACAAAATGAGTGTTAAATAACTAAATATATTATATGGCCGAGGACCGGTACAAACGTTCCACGGACCGGTGGTTGGAAACCACTACCATAGTCTAATACCATCACAAGTCTAATCTGAGCACTCTTTTGAGGCAGGGGCGGTCGAGGTCTGGTCAAGGGCAGGGGCGGTACTAGTCAAGGTAGTATCCCGACATTAACCACGTAGAAAATTTTTGGAAAACTTAAGTCAAGATGGCCGGCGGTAGGCACAAGCCTGTGCATGGATAAAGACTCAATTATAAAACTGATCTTATGTTTATGCTGTTGGAATTAAACTGAACTGTACGACCTTGAGGCATATTAGCCTAAGGTTAGGACAGGGTCGGTCAAGGGCCACGTCAATATTTGTCTGGTGTGACTGAGGAAAAACCGTGGAAAAACTTCGGAAAAGCCAGCCGCTGGGATAGATCCCAGGACCTTCTGAATACGACGCCAACGCTTTACCAACTTAGCTACTTTTTTTTTTTTTTTAAGGTGAAACGCACCCTAACCGAATGCGCCACCCAACTGGTTTAACTCTTACAACTCTTGCAACTCTTTCAACTGATTTTTCCTAACTACGGATAACACAGTTAAAATCACATCCATGCTCGAGGCGGGATTCGAACCCACTATCCTTGACTCGACAGACTAGCGCACTAGACCGTTCGGCCACCTGGATCGGCGACAGCTCGGTTTACACTGTTGAAGTGTTTACACATTTCACGAGATACACACATATACAAGCAAACAGAGTGAAAAACAACTAGGACCAAAGAAGTAAGCTAAATTAACTGATATTGAAAGAATTTTTTTTAGTACTTCCAACATATCATCAAACACGAAAAAATGTTCCAACTAAATTACAACATTAGTGTGATTAATCATACTTTAACATTACAGTATACATTAAATATGTTACATATGAGAAGACGACTATATTAAATTAACTTCATTCTTTGCTCTTATTCTAATGAATAAATGTTATCGCATTCGTGGTGGTTGTCCCCCTTCCCCTTTCCTTCAACCTACTCGATATAATAAAAGAACAACACAGACTAAAGAAGACTGACCGAAGTGAATATATGTGTGTAAATGCATATAATTAGACCGTCTGACTTTTTATTATTAAATAGCATACCCCATTACGCAACTACATCATACTTTGTACTGTACTTGCCTGTATCACATGAGCGACTCGGCAAAATACACATAATGTTCTTGAGCAAAAGTCAACAGAAAATATATGTGTGAACTTACTTTTCGCTGTCTAGTTGAATTATATTGATGCCTTTTAGGTATCTTTTGCCTCAGGCCGTTTCAAACAGCCAAATTAGGAATCTGAATTTCTTTACACATCTCCAGATACTGCTCAATTTCGACCATTTAAGATCGATACAACAAGGATGATTTTGGAAGAAATCGATCCTGGTCTTATTCAAAGAACCATTCCAGTATTTGTCTGGTGCGACCGACGGAAACTAGAAGAGCCTTGGTCAGGATGACCGGCATCGGAAATTGAAGCTGGAGTCTTCCGATTATAAGGCCAGAACGAGCAAAAACTATTTATAGTCGCCGTGAACATTTTTAGTTGATTTTTCTTTTCTATTGCAACTCCAGATTATATTGTTTATTGTTTGTTAGATCAGGAGTTTTCACGCCATGGTCCGCGAAGCGTTCTGTGAGGTTCCCAACTGAATTATATCTTAATTGACATTAATTAACACATATTAATGTTGTAATTTCTATTGGCTTATTTTGTTAGTATTTATGACATCTATGGAGTAATTAATTAACTCTTACCTGTTCATAATAATAGTAATTCAACAGGAGTGGCAGGGGAGCACTGGCTTCAGAGGGTAAGACTTTCGAGACCACATTATTTTTCGTGATTAGTTAATTAAAAAATAATGATTTCAAATTTCAAAGTGGAAAATAATACTCTAAAAAAACTCTCCTCACTATCAGTTCCTCCAGAGCAATGCTGGGATGGTGCCTATGAAGGAAAGAACGATCACTATCTCCGAATCTTTCACCGTGGGTTGTATTTGCGAGAGACGTTAGCTCCTGAGGTATGAACCATGCATAGGCTGTAGCTACGGTCTAGTAAGGTATGTGTAAACTTTGATTGCAAGGTTATATTATGTCTCTTGTAAGCATATCCTTTGTTCGGTAAGGTGCACTTAGAGTACGTGCAGTTAGAGTACAAGTTTTTCGTAAAGTTAGAGTACGATATTTCGATCGTGCAGTTAGAGTACAAACCCTCAAGGTCAAAACTTCCTTTCACATCGAAGAATATGTGTATATATAAGTAGATGTGTTTTCGTTATAAATATTTTATATTCGCTAGTTACTTTACCGTGTAATGCACTTAAGAAATTAACATTTGTGCAGGTTTGTAAGTTTTCCATCGCAACTCTTAAGAGGCAGAAGTACTTGGCTATGAGACTGCCTGCAGAATAACCGTCCAACTTAACATTAATTTTAACACATTTCTAGGGAAGTCATGGTTTTATCCTGTTCTTTTAAAAAAAATCTACTCAATAAACCCTTCAACATATTGTATGGCATTGTGAATGAACTTAGGTGAAGGCTTTGGGAGCTATTTTCCCTTTACAACTTGCGATTATTATATTCCAAATTTCCATAAGAAAGTTGCTACGTGGGTTATTAAAATAATCTTTATTTCTAAGACTAAAATATTTCGTGAAACCTTTACTTATTTAGCTTGACAATGCCATGTAAGGTATTATGTTCAAGAGGCTATTGAGTAATTTATTTGAAAGTACGTGATATTCCTAAAAGTGTGAGGAAATCCATGTTAAATTAGATACTTATTTTGCAGGCCCAACGTAGCCAAAAACTGATGCCTTTTAAGTTACACCGCTAGGAAACCTTAGAGCCTCACAGAAAAGAAAAAACTCCTTTCACACTGTATTTCAGGTTTGGGACTGGCTATTTTCAGAAAAGTTAGGGGAGAGGATTACACGAAGGCTATTTATAAGCCTTTTTCTATTTTATTAGTGGAAAGTAAGTTTAAATTGTGGTAAATCTAAATTATTTTCCTATTTTATTAAAAAAAAAGAATCTGAGCGAGTTAGCCGGTATCCGGTCACAATCTCAAAGAACAACAGCTAACAGTTACGATGTCATATTGTTGCTGCATTGTTGACACGATACTCCTGAGAAATATTCACTTATCTTAAACCTATTTCTCTACTTTTCCAGGAATTGTGTGACAAAGGTTACGACATGGTAGCTGAAGCACCTGAGTATACACTCAAAGACTGCTACAATAAATAATTAAATGTGGCCTGACATGGTTAGGATGAAATTTCCAATACCACACCAATATTAAGTACCATAAAAAAACCACACTTGCGTTCTTTAGAAATATATGTTGTACTTTCCTGAAAACATAGTCATGCCTCAAGCCTGCATTTTTTTTTTTTTTCGATGAGACTCTAAGGTTTCCTAGCGGTGTAACTTAAATGGCAGCAGTTTTTGGCTACGTTCCTAATTTAACATGGATTTTCTCACACTTTTAGGAATATCACGTACTTTCAAATAAATGACTCAGTAGCCCCTTGAACATAATACCTTACATGGCATTGTCAAGCTAAATAAGTAAAGGTTTCACGAAATATTTTAGTCTTAGAAATAAAGATTATTTTAATAACCTACGTAGCAACTTTCTTATGGAAATTTCGAATATAATAATCGCAAGTTGTAAAGGAAAAATACCTCCCAAAGCCTTCACCTAAGTTCATTCACAATGCCTCACAATATGTTGAAGGGTTTATTGAGTAGATTTTTTTTGAAAGAACAGGATAAAACCATGACTTCCCTAGAAATGTGTTAAAATCTCTGATAAGTTGGACGGTTATTCTGCAGGCAGTCTCATAGCCAAGTACTTCTGCCTCTTAAGAGTTGCAATGAAAAACCTACAAACCTGCACAAATGTTAATTTCTTAAGTGCATTACACGGTAAAGTAACTAGCGAATATAAAATATTTATAACGGAAACACATCCACTTATGTACACACTTATTCTTCAATGTGAAATGAAGTTTTGACCTTGAGGACCTGTACTTTAACTGCACGATCGAAATATCGTACTCTAACTTCACGAAAAACTTGTACTCTAACTGCACGTACTCTAAGTTCAACCTTTACCATATGACTGACACGGCTTAACAGTCAAAATATATTTCAGACAAAACGGCCGAGACACCGAGTGAAGTGGTTCAGCTCTAACGTGCTCGTCTTAAAATCAAAAGGTACTCCGTTCGAAGCCACGGATCGCCATCCTGAAAAGCTTGCCTGATTCCATGTCAACTTCTTTATCCATTTCCCAAGTGCTTATTAGGGAATTTGGCAAAATGAATGTACGCAAGTTTGCTGTCCCACTTTTTTGTTAAGTGGAACACAAATTTTCTTTGTTTTCTTGCATGTACATGTGAAATAAAATCGAAATATACATATTTGTGATATGAACAAAGGGGAAGGAAATACCATAATTCGAACTTTTTAAGTAAAACATGTACAATAAAACTAGAAACACAGTAAATTAATTCTTAACCGGTATCGTTTGTACATTTGGACACGAGGAAATAAGAAAATAATGTCTTCTGCTCCGCGCACATGCTAATCTCGTTAAGTCGTAGGCTGCGGAGGGTGTCGGAGGTTCGGTGCTAAAAGAATACTGCAAGTGGAAGTACATTTTATTTTATTTTATTTATGGCTTTCAGGCATCTAAGGCTGAGGCCGGGAAAGGAGAAGGGAAAGGATTTAGCCAGGGCCTATGTTGAAGGTAAAACCCGGCATTTGCTTGGTGTGACAGGGAAAACCCTGACAAAAACTCAGTCAGGATGGTCGGCCGCTGGGATTGAACCCAAGACCTCCCGAGTGCTAGCCGTGCGGTCCCAGGTTCGAGTTTCGGCAGGGGCATGGGTGTATTTTAACTATAAAAAAAACTTGACGGATAATCGTGACGGGCCGAAGTCAACAGTTTTACTCCCGAATACTACGCCAACGCTCTACCACTGCCATGAGCTACGACGGCTCGGTGGAAGTACATGTTGACGTCGGGTTGAAATGAACCCACAAACAAGTTTTTGTACTGTGTTGTCATTCTTAACTTCTGTTGTTTTTGTGAAAATTTTATACGAAAATAGCAAGAAAGCTTACTGAGAATCACATTCGAATTGCTCGAAAATGCACTTTTATCGAACACTGAATGTGCAGAAACGTTTCTGCATTGCAACAACTTAAACGTTAGTGACCGGGAAAATACGGAGCCTACATGTGCATCATTATATATAATAGGGAATTTTCATTAGCAGTTTAGATTGTCATTTTATACATTTTCAAATAGGCTTCAAACAAAGGCACTTTTTTTGATACTGAGTGGCTATGTGGAACCCACCTAAATAATTTTATTTCAGTTTCTTTTAGTTTTTAAATGTGTAATTACCATTTTCTCCAAGACTCAAAATTACTTGCCAAAAATTATATATTTGTGTAAAATTGTTTAAAATTTTAATTAATTACTCACGTTTATTAACAGCAGTTGATTCATCTTACCTATAAGGTTGTATTAGATTAGATTAGATTTTTGTTAAGTAAAAAAAACACATGAGAAAAGTAGGAATTTACTTCCAGGGATCAATTTGGACCCACAATAGTCTAAATATTGAAAAAGTTAAGGGTTTGATTCCTAATTGAATAAGGAAATAATTCTACAGAGTCCTGTTTCCAAACTCCAAAGAACACCCATTCCAAAAAATTCCAAACTGAACTGATAAAGACAATACAATATTTCACAAGGTACGTTAATTTATATATTTAATTCAAACTGTTAATATAATTACATGGAATAGTTTAGGGATCAGACTAAACATCTGTAGCTACATAACATCTGAAAACTTACATATAAAATGAAAGTCATGAAATAATAGTGCAAGAAATCTTGATAACATGGACAGAAAAAGTTTCAAATTCATCATGAGGTTACAACAGTTGTGGTGTCATCTATTCAGCATAAAATAAAACTAAGAAGCAAGATTTAAGTTTATTTCATTTGTACAGATATGTAGAACATTGAAAAAGAAGCGACACTTAAGTTTTCTTCTCTTTTTTTTTTTTTTAATATTGTCAAACGTCGACATTTAAAGAATCATACAGTGATTCCCCCAGCTTCCCTGTGGGGGTATCGCCCCCAAATTGTCAAGCGCGCCCCTTCCAACTTAAAAATGTTTGTCATCAAAAGTAGATAGAAACCGTGCAAAACTCCACTTTACACCCTCCCAATTTTGTCTGTACCCCCCCCCCCCCCCCACATAAACTGAAAATCCTGGCGAAATCCTTGAGAATCAAACAGTGAAGCAAAAGTTAGGTAAGAAACAAAACTATGAAATACTGCATGAAATAGAAGAAACAGACGAAAGTAGTAAATGTGCAAAATATTATATAATCTTTAAAGTAATTCAATGGTACAATCAGAGTCATAGAAAGTGACCGAACTTTCTGTTCAATTAGTTCCACAATATGGCAACAATGAATCTAGGTTCAATATAAATTTAAAATAAACGTTTTATATGTTGTGCTTAGTTCACTTACAACTGCTAGATCACACAACTTTCAGTGTGCCCATCAGTCTTTTGTTTTAATATATGAATTTGAGTGTATCGTACATTTTTAGAGAGAAAAAAAATATGGTTTTGATTTTCATTCAAGATTTGAAATATGAGTAGCATTCTCCTACGCAAGATAAGATCGGAGGATGGATGCAAAATATAAATAAGCCTTATCCTTGATGATCATATTTAAACATAGCTGTACAACCGGCGCCGAATGCTATTACACCTTTGAATAACATTTCTTCTGCCAACGTACTCCGGTGAAGAAGGGAATATTTGTGAATTGTCTTCAGTGACGTAAAGAGAATTTGATTTTCTGTAGGCTGTACAAGACTGTTCTGAAATCTGTCCATATATTAGTCATTCAAAAAAAAACTTTTGGCGAACAATGTACAGAGTTGCAGAAGACTCGTTAGCGAACTACCAAAATACGAATAAAACTTTGGAAAAATTGACAGGAGCTTGAAATTTCCCTAATCCGTCAAATTATACTCCTTGTTATATCTATGACTGTTCCAAGATGAATAAAGAGATTATAATATGTTTCAAGCGCTGCGTTGCGTTGTCGAACACATTCCCTGTCATCAGTGCTGTCCAACTTTCTGCTGTAATCAGGCAGTTTACAATTTGTGCAGGACCCCACAGCCCTCTATTTCATCGAAGCAGCGTCCTATTTATTCTGGTTGTAGGACCTTACTGCGCTTGCAAGTATATTTTTTTACGCTGTGGCTAACGGCA
The DNA here is from genome assembly GCA_022664845.1 of Lepisma saccharinum. Taxonomy (NCBI): domain Eukaryota; kingdom Metazoa; phylum Arthropoda; class Insecta; order Zygentoma; family Lepismatidae; genus Lepisma; species Lepisma saccharinum. Next base: position 12,443 of record JAGDQP010046653.1, read on the forward strand.
CGTCTGTCCTGACTCCACGTTCATTTGGCGAAGGAAGCCGAAACCGTTGTAGGCAGGGTCCCGAGGGCAGTCGAAGAAATTGTTAAACTGTGGAAGTATACTGGAGACTTTTCTCACAGTGTTCCCATGCCTGGCGAGCCTCCTATCAAATTGAGTACCAGTGCCCTTGGTACTTCTGGGCACCTTGGGAATGTGAAGGTGGTCGAGCGTGGGACTGACCACCCCACCTCACTTCGTACCGTAGGTCAAGAAAATGTGGAGCGCTATCACCACATCCTCCATGCGCCGTTCACGGCGCGTGCGTGTCGCACAGGGGATAGCTTTACCTTTACTCCGTTTTAGCTACACACTGAACGTAACTGGTTCTCCAAATGCAACATTTCAAATCCTGCCTGACCATATACTTTATGTTTTAATGTTCTGCAGCCCATTTCCTATTAGAAATTTTCCAGTTGATGGTCCACAGAGATAATTGCTGGACGTCATTGGTCTCCCTGGTATCATGATTTAAATCTGCATATGCACTTATGCTTTTCTTCGTGCCAATTACATTCCGCGTTACTGCATGAAGTTACAGACTGATCCTTGCATAGTTTGGAACCTTCGTGTCCCTAAATCTACAAAATGGCTTCGAACCGGTTTAAGATATGGTAACTATGTTTTCTATGATACACTGTACAGTTTCATTTTAGCTTGGTTTGATTCTCGCGACCGCAGTGCCACATCGTGATATTCCCTTGTGAGAGTCCCGTGAGTCGCTGCGCTGCAGCTTGGGAAGACCTGATCTAGTCAAATAACAAAGAAGTTAACCAAAAACCACATACAGTAGGCGCTCTTTAATCCGGCACGTTCGGATTAGCGATTTTACAAGATTATCGAACGTGAATACCATAGTATTAACGGGAATACCAAAGAAAAATTAACACAGTACAGTACAATGATATCTAAAACAAGTTGTAACCTGCTCTATGGCAAGAAAAAATACACATGAGCGTTACTGTTTTCTTAAAAAAAAGTCTGATATCACGTCAAGGAACACCCGAAAAAAAAAAACGAACGCGAGCGACTTCATCGGTGTCGAATTACAGAATGTGCTGAACCGAAAGACTGTCGGATTATGACAGTTTGACACAATCAGTTTTCATCTCTGTACTATGGGGAAATAATTTCTGAAATATTGCTGTGTAATTTTAAACACCCTATTATATATATATATATATTCAATTCAAGAAGACAAGTCAACTGAGAATAGACTCGTCGAACATTGCGAATCATAACCCCTCCCCCCCCCCCCCCCGCGCCTTCAAAAAAAGCGCAAAACCGTGAGGAGTACAATGTACTGAACTACCTGTGAACTTGCTGAAAATGTTGGAATGATATGCCTGTTTTACCGCACGTTATCTCAGATTAGATTTTGAGCCATCACCTGCCAAACAACTAGCGGGACCTCAGCGCGACTTAGTTGTAATCTATAACACGGGTTGTAAAGTTTTCACTCCCTGCTTTCACTGATATACGTCCAATCCGTTCCAACAGCATAGAATGTGACGATTTACCTGGACCGCTGAAAGAAAACCTGTTCTTACTTGGGAGACAAGTTCCTCGCTTGACCCTGGCTGGTGCACGTCTGTGGCTGTGTGTTAAAATCCCACGCTGGAAGCAAAAAGGATTTGCGCGCAAGGCAGATTTAACAGAAAGAATATTGTGGATGCAAGTTTCCGGAGACACGCCCGCCCGCGATCCTCCAAATTATCATCAATGATTGTGACTACAGATACTACAAAAGATTCTCGTTTAACTGCTTAGAAGGAATGGTAGATGTTTTTAATGATATCGCATCTGGAGAACAAAATGCTTCTGTTAACTTACGTTTTTTTTTTAATTTCATTTTGTCCGTCTGGCTAGTCTCAACCAAAGCAAGTAGAGAAACTGACTTCAGATTGGGCTTCACTCTATTTACACGGTAATTGGTACTCTAGTGATACTATAGAGTTTTCTTGTAGTATTTATGAACTACAAGCACTCCCAGCGTCTCACGCACGGTAGCGCTTTTGCGGTAATAAGTAACAAACAGACATGTAGAAGATACTATCTGTCTTATACAAGATACCGATACTCCAAGAAAGAAGTATCTAGATACCGACACTTTAATTTTAAAACGTAACGAGTAAAAGATACTGACACTCGTCAAAAGTAGCTCGAGATTTTACCGATACTTGACATGGCTTTCCTGAATGAACGCAAATCTAAAACAAAAGAGCTTCATATAATATTAACAGAAATAAATACTGATAATGAAATTATGATTAATATAGTTCAATTAGATATCAAAAATAGATGAAACACAAAGGCGGGATTTATTGCAGTTTTATTTCGAAAACAATGAATGTTTACAGGTTCAATGAATGGAATTTTAGTAGCAAAAGATATGCCCACATTTCATCCACCAACTGTCTTCTTCTGTAGTGGAAAACATCTCTTTCTACTCTGAACAGTGTTTCTTGCACTGCTGCACTCGACGGAACAGCGAAATTGTACTTGATAAAGATGTTCTCCAGCACAGGAATATTTTCTAAATGTTCAACACTTTTGTTAGGCATTCCAAAAACCCTGGGTTAACAGATCTCTTTTTGTGAAACACTTTAAAATAAAATCGAAAAGTCCATTTTCCTTCTTTAGGAAAAATGTTATTTCTATTTGACTGATGTTGTAAATCACATATCACAACATTCACGGCTCACACACAGATTTGGAAGTGTTCTTTTTCGTGGATTCTTTCAAGACTGGACTGACTTG
>JAGDQP010046654.1:3796-15238 GCA_022664845.1 Lepisma saccharinum
CAATTACTAAACTTTTATTTTCAATCCACGTTGTTCACGGGGATTTGTTGAAAATATAATCAATAATGAATAGCTGGAAAAAGATTTATGAGGAGAGCACTTTATAACATTTGAAAATTTGACATTATTGTCACCATTTTGCTTGCTTCTTTCGTGCAACAGTGTTGTTTAAATATGTAAAAAGTATGTCATATTTCTACCAGTACACTTCTATTGTATCTATGTAGGTGGACTAATTAAATACCATAGTATCAGTGAATTTGCACCCTTTCATAATGTTTTTTTAGGGTGGGGGTGGGGGAGTTCTATTCTAGTAATTTTGTTCAATAATAGATGTCAACTGCGTGCTAGATGATAATCCGATAATTTTATATTCTGCATTAATTTAGGGTAGTCATCACATCATTACTGTTTAAGAATTAGTGTTTAAACTAAGCGTGATAAGAATCTTATGTCGGAGCTACTCAAAATTGGGTCTGACAAAGAGATATATGTTAACTCCGTACATCGTTATACATGGAGCCGTCACCGTAACATATTCCGTTATTCTCCTCAGAGAATTTCAAATTAAAAATATGATATTTAAGCTGTTACATACAAAAGCATCATCTTATTGACTATGTGTATGTAGTTGCGAATTTAACCATCTTTTGTCTTTTTATATACTTGAATATACGTTATTATCTTCATTTAAAACTAGCTATAAATTTCCACTTATTGAGGCCTACACATATTGCTTTAACCACATGATCACTTTCGTTCATTTTATGTCATTTTTATATTATAGTAAGTTCACCTCCGTTCACAGCGTCTACAAAACTTGTGTTTATTTTCTAAATTATTATAATATTGAACTACTGTTTGTGTGAATACCTAACACGAAATGAAATAAAAATGGCCAGTTTCAAATAAGTAGTTCTTTTCAGACTTCAGTTTATCTATTTGAAGCAAAATAAAGCAACAGCCATTTGGCAGTATAGGGTTTAATTGGTTAGCTAAGCGGTGTCCTAATCCTACCAGTGGCGAATCCAGAGAGAAGGCGCCCGCCCCTCCTCAAGGAAAAGTAATTTATTTTTATATCATTTCAAAAATTTATCTAAAAAAAATCTTCGATTTGTTTCCGGAAAAAATAATGTATCTAGAAATATCAATTTTTAGGGATAAAAGTGTGATATTCTATGATAACACTTTAGCAATTTATGGAAAGTATGATAAATTTATACTTTAAAAAGTAACTAGGGTCTGAGTGGGAAAATAAAGAAAAAATTTCCTTGTCTATTCCACCTGGAACCCCTCCTCACGGAAATACTGGATATGCCACTGAATCCCACACTAATTCAACCAATACTCAACTAATCACTCAAAATGGTTTTGGAATTTTGCACTTTTTGTGGTTCTGGAAACTGATTTTATTTTTTTAAACTCTGAAACCGACATTTACACATTAAAATCGGTTTTATCGTAACCCAAAGTATGAGGATATCATAAAAATGTTGACAGCATAAATTTGGAGCAGGAATTGCACGTGGAAAATATATAATAATGTATCACATCTATTATCCTATTCCCCTTCCAGTGACAAAGGTATGTGCATCGTACTAAGATGTTCGATGTCAAAATTTAAAAAATCACACAGCCCTACTTTGAATTTGAAAATTAAAGATGGCCTTGCCTTTGTGTACCAATGTCGTTAGTCATAATCTGCTAATTTCTGACAAGGTCAAAAACATGTTTTCAGTCGGTGCTCTCTTTTACAGCCATACACAAATTGATTGCGTTCCCAGGTTTTTATTCGTGCCAATATTTTTGTATTATTTCTTGTATAGAAAGCATGCAGTATAATAGTGAATAAAATAATCGAAGTGATTCTTCACCAATATTCTTGACGAGCCGATATTAATAAGTAATTCATAACAACTGTGAACTGAAGTTCCAGCATGAAGACGCTAGAACTTGGGGCGCTTTCTTGCTGTATTTTCAGTAAAAAGTATATGTTAAAATTGGTTTATTAAATGAGGTTTATAATGTGTTTTGACGTAAGAATGTTCGGCGCAAGTAACTTAGATTAGGTTAGGTTTCTTTTGGTTAGTTTTGTTAGAGCTTTCGTTACTATAGATTCATGATGTAAAATATTTACTTATACTATGAATTAGAGTAAGGACAAATATGCTTCCGTAAAGATGCAAACCTCTCACTGTTAACAGGAAAATTTGTGGGGGCAAACAAAAAAAGAGCCGATACTTGACCAGAATTAAGAGCTAAAATAGTGTCAATTATTTCTACTTAATTCACCCGCTGCTACAGATTGTACTGTTCTTTCCCACTAGTATTCTCTAATTAGTAAGCTGTCTAAATTATCTACATTTTACTTGTCTTAATACAATCAACTTCAGTGCTTGTGGTCTAGTGGTGACGATTGTGAATTACGGATAGAATTGAGGGGAAACTATGAAGGTTCGAATCCTATTTACACTATCATACTAACTTTCAATAACCCAGGCTTCCATCAGCCCCAGCAAACAGGACGCGAAATCATGGAGAGTCTGTGGGGTTTCCTCCCCATCAACAAAATTAAGGTAAGAAATAACCGCCCAAAATCTTCCGGAGCTGAAATACATTAAAGCCGTAAAGAATGAAAATCCGTGTGTGATATATACAATTCCACAGAACTGCGTATAATGCAAAAACACTGCAAACAAAGAATGTACCATTTCCAGATTCAAAACGGGTGGGTAAATCTAGGTCGTTTATTTTCAAGCCTAGTTAATTTTTCAGTACTTGCTTTCATTGATTTACTAAGCTCCATTACAGTTGGACAGACAGAAGGAAAAAATAAAATGAATTCCCCAAAACTATAGAAAAACCTTCAAAAAAAATCATGCAAAAATTACAAATTAGGGGAGAAATTACCTCAAAAATAAAAAATTTCGGGGTAGAGGTCACGGGGAAACAAAGATACAAAATAAAAAATAAAACATGTCACTTGCTTTTTTAAAAAAAGCGACCAGGTGAATCAAAAACCGATGTTTTGGCCTTCTTAGTTGTGGCGACTGATTCACTCCTCGAAATGGACGACAGAAGAAGCACTGTCGATCATTGTTAGCACGGGATCACTGTCAACTACTGCGTCTATGTAGGTTTGCACTAACTGGGTAGGTATCAGAGAAATTTGGCTGGCTGTGGGACAGAAGGGAAAAATCATTGCCGCGTGATCCAACTTCTCGTGGGCACTGTTCCAAATAAACTGGGAGGAAAAAGACTGTTGCGTTCGTTCTTTCAAGATCGAAAAGGACGGATGTCTTGCTCGCTACGTCCTCTCCAACAGGAGAAGTAGTAGAAAAAGTAGGGGAGGGTCAAATAGATTTGCTTGAAGATAACAGTTATTGCTAACAATTTCTGTAAATATGAAACGTAATGCGGAGTTTGTATTTCTTGTGATTCACATTGGCTATACATATATAAATTGCCTTTAATTGCAAGTCTATTTATGCAAACATCAAGCGTTATTAACTAACTAACTAACTCTATGGCTTATGGAACTCGCAAGTTCATTACCGCAGTAACAAACGTTCGCCAGTGGATTCTATCCTGGGCAACATCAAGCCAGTTTTCATCACGAACACCTACTTCTCGAAGATCTCTTCTAATATTGTTCTCCCAACGACGACTCGATCTTCCCAATGGTCTCCTTCCAACCAGGATACAATATAATCTTAGTTTTTCCGTCATCCGAGCTACATGGCCTGCCCATACCTATTGAATATACATTTTTATAATGTAGAATATGAAAGCGAACGCCAATGGTCGGGAAGGTCAAGCCAAGTCTGGGGGAAATAAATGAAATGCGATAGTCATTTTTTTTTTCTATACTCAATTGATTTTGTAACCTTTTTTATTTTTGTCTACGTATATTTTTCTTTCTCAATATATTCTTTGGACAAGGGTTAGGTGGCAGAACAGCCATAGACTGAACCTCGACCGCTTAAATAAAGAATTTTTCAATTCAATTCAGTTCAGTAGTAGTTTGGTAAACAAAATGGGTCGTTCATTAGAAGGATAGGAATGACAAGTCCAACGTATAAAAGAAGGAGGAAGAATAGAGTAAACCAAAATTAAAACTACCATGAAATATAGCGATTAGTGATGAATAGACATTCAAACTCAACATGGTGGAGCGTGAATTCTGAATTTTATTTATGTCCTTTAGATATCTTTAGTTCAGGTTCAGATAGGATAGGGAAAGGGAGTGAGGAGGGAAGTTCTCTAGCGACAAGTTTTAGCATTAGCCTGGCGTGTTTGAGGAAACACCCTGGAGAAGCTGATGCAGTGTAACTTTTACATTATACATTCTACCCATGTAGGTTTCTCTAGGTTGGACCATGGTTGGACATCACTGTTGGGGAACCGTGTAGAACTGAATTTATTTTAAGGCCTTTTGGGATATTAGGTTCAGAACGGAATAGGATAAGGGAGAGGATGTTGGAAGGTAGACGACCAGGGCCTTTTTTATAGGTGCCATCATGGCATTTGCCTGGTGTGACTGAGGAAAAACCTTGGAAAATCTTAACAGAAATGGTCGGTCATTGGGATCGATCTCAGGAAGTCCCGAATCCTAAGCCACTAAGCCACGGTCGCTCTGGTTGGGGAACTGTGTGTTTAACCGTTTGGCCTTCCTTCTGTCAACTAACACATCCTCAACACTGGGACAAACAAACTTGGCATTGAATGTTCGTTAAGCATGTACATAGTACAACTTGAAAACGCAAAAACAAACAAAATGGAACATTTATTCATAAGTAGTAACAAGAAAATGTAATATTCTTCAGAAATAAAGATAAAAAATGTTGACCTGGACGGGAATCGAGCCCGGGCCAACGGCCAGCGACACTCTACCACCTAACCCAAGGGTCAGCTGCAAGGAAACGCTTTCGACAGAATATCAGTTCATTAATTAGTGTTATTTTTATGGATGGTATCGAGACGAGACGAGACTGACATCTGTCTCGTTCTCGTCTCAATTTTTTTAGGACAGTCTTGGTCTTGATCTGAAATTTCCGGTCTTGGTCTTGGGTGGTTGGTTGAGAGTTCGACAGGTTTCGGCGAAACTTCACCAACGACATTAAAGAAAATCCAAATTGGACGCTCGCCCCGACTAATTTGATTTTTATGAAAACAATACTGTTTTAATCGAATGTATAGAAATATTTACGTGATAGTTTGTGGAGAATTTCCTACAGGGAAACTTTACACAGTATTTAGGTTTCAGCACTAAGTTTGGGAAGCCTTATACAATCGCTGTTTGTCTGTCCACAACTTTCGAATCAGAAACTACCAGACTATGAATGTAATGGATGTTACGTGTTGTAATAAGAAGTAATTGCAGTTATTTCAATTAATTAGGATCCAAAATGGCGTCAAACACGTTCAATAACAATGTATATCGATAGATCGCATTATCACTATGAGTATGGAGTTACAGTTCAAGATCATTACAACGATGTCATTCTTGACATTGAGAAGATATTGTCATATACATCATAATAGATAGACTTAGCACGCTTCCCCATTTCTGCTGCGCTAAAACTAATGGACTTTTGTTCAGAGGACGTGATTTTGAATCCATCCGCTAGGTAGCTCTGCCATATACCTCGTAGTAGAATATGACGTCTATGGCAGAGCTACCTAGCGGATGGATTCAAAATCACGTGCTCTGAACAAAAGTCCATTAGTTTTAGCGCAGCAGAAATGGGGAAGCGTGCTAAGTTTATCTATTAGGAGGTCTATGATATTGCTAATGTTTTATTCGGCCTGCGCCGTTATTCGTTTGCCTGTATACTGACTAACTTGACTGTGCTGTTATTCGTTTGTTCTCGCATGTTTCTTTTGAGAATATGATGCATTTCTCTGGTTATTTGTGTTTAGTCATCTTCATTATCTTTGCTGTATATATATCTCTCTCTCTTTCTCTGTCTCTCTCTCCTTATAAAAAAGGTCTTCCTATTACCTTAAAAAAGAAAAATGGAAATCGAAAAGACGTGTTTGTGAAATATACATGTGTACATAAACTAGTAACCTTCATTTTGTATGGGTCATTTTATAACTACATGTATTATATTTGACCTGTCACCATTACACGAGTGGAATGCTTTAAAAATTCCCGAAACATGCATGTCGCAGACTGGATTCGAACAGACAATCCCATGGAAGGGGGTCAAAGTCCTAGTACACACGACCATCGAGATTCAACAAAGGTTACTGAATGAAAGTTTCTGGAAATTCCAATTCTCCTATCTTCACACGAGAATATAAAAGAAAAGGATAAACATTGTGCACACGTAATGCGTAGGTGTACCTTGACTCACACCACTCTATAGCTGATAAAGTGTTACTTATCTGTTAGTAAGCAATCGACCTTCGAGTCGCTTTCGACAGTTTCTATTAATAGGAGCTGCCGTTTCTAGCTGCATTACAATTCTCTGATACTCTTTATTATTTACCTTCAGACTGTTTGAAAGAGTAGTGAAGTGTATGAAACAACCATGATAACATTACAGTACTTTTCGTGTGTTTGTGCAGGTTTCAATAAACAAATACGTGTTAAAGAACATGAAATCACTTTATTTTCTGCGACATACTTGCTTGGCATCTCACCCACAAGTCCATTCACTTCTTGCTCCTATACACGAAACTATTAGTCTAGTAAAAAACTACTCAAGCTTAAGTTTTATAAGCACATCATATTTTTTTCTCACGAAAACGATGCTATGGTTCCAACAGTTCACGTGATCAAAATTACTAGAATGGTAATCGAATGTGAGTTTTGCCGACGTGGAAGGAAAGAGATACAGTACTTACTGTGTGAAAAGGAATTATTTGAAATACTAACCCAGGCATGAAAGAAAAGAAGACATTAGGAACCTAAACGACATACTTACTGATGGTAGTAACAGTTATTTTCTGGCAATGGTTAAAAACAGTTACAGTTCCACGAAATGAACAGTTGAGACTTACAAATAATGGTTACTTGAAAGTGCTTGAAAGAATGCTTTATTATTCGGAAGTATGCATACAGAAAACAAGAGAGAGAGGCTATACATGTTATCATTTGTCTCACTAATTAATAAACATGATGATGGCACAATAAAGTAAAATAATTTATAATTAGAAATATTTTCTATTATGCTCTGTTCTTTATATTTTATTTTAGTCAGTACGTTTCAAAACGATCCTGGATCTCATGAGGGGGTCTACCTGGTTTTTAATTTCTCAGTAATGTTACCACGTATCGTAAATTTTAGTACTATATTTGTTATTTCTATGGTGGTCAAGAAACGTACTAAATACTAGAAATAAAATATTTTATGGTAAGAGAAGACAATGCAAAATATTTATGATTATAATTTACACATCCTCGTACTCCAATTCTCAACTAAAGGAACTTCAGTATTGTAAAGTTCAAACATGAAAAACTTTTTTTTTTTAAAGCAGAAACTAGTGACATACGTTGTCTCAATTTGGAATGTTTTTCTTTAAGATAAAGTCGTCTCAATAGGTATAACTCCATCAATTGAAAGTGTTTAAATTCAGCACTGACTATCACACTTATACACACTGACGAGCAAAAGAATAATCCTTGTATTTTTCAAGTTCTCTTGATGTCCTAAACAGAACCTGCAAATACAGATATAATAACAATGTCTGATAACAATAATTACACCAATCTTAGTAAATATGTTTGTTAGTAACGTGCTTTTGCTAAATGTTTTTATTTTTTTCTTTAAATTGGGCATTATACTTCTGTAAAATTAATTTAACTAGCTGATATCATATTAAGACAGAAAGAAAAAACAAACCGTCATCAATTTTCTCTCTTCTGCTCTGATTCGCCTACATACCTGAATTTCAGTTTCTGAGCTAAATTATATGTGTTCACAAAATCTGAGATTGTATTGCATAAATCAGCACAAAATACGCACTATATTCTGGGGTGGTTTTCCTTCTGTTACTTTCACTACTTTGGCCAACTTCACATACCTAATATCATAAGTATCCTTCATATTCTTAAACCTCCCCTCCAGTTTCGAGTAGCATTTGTACGAAAACTAAATGTTTAATGTTCATCTGTTCCTCTTATTTTCCATTTATTGTCTATTTATTTCTTCAGTAAAAGTTTGGAATTTTACAGCTGTCTAAATCTGTTCAAATTGGAATAATAATAATAGTAAGAGAATACAAGAATTCTATACGTATATTATATGACCTCTATTTCTTTCACTAATCTTCTTCGTCAATTTTGGAGGTAACGCTATAATTTCTCGGTAACTCTTGTTATTCAATTTCCGAAATAAAACTGTGGACGCAAAGCTCATGATGAACTCTTATAAGTGTTTTCTGCATTACCAAAGATAGACAACACACACTGTAAGAATTTTCGTAAGCGTTACGAGGAATTCTCAGTAAAGTTCCAAAGAATTTTTAATATTTCATATTGTTTCATTGACATCTAGGCAAATAACCAGAGTCTTTTCGTATGCTGAGGTGAATATTTGTAGTTTTCAGTTCCTTGCGAACATGCGCAGAATGAGTGTTTGCTACCGCCATCTTGATCACGTATTTTAGGAGAAATGGAAATTGTTTTCAGTGAATGGGAATTTCGATACCTAATTGATAAATTCAAATCTGATTATAATGTTGCATAAGTCGTGGGAGCAACTTTAGTTTATGTCTTCGGGATGTTCTTCTTCCACTCTATACTTTTTGCACTCCAACAGACTTCTCTTTTCTTTTTGGCTCCCAGTATTCCTAGAAACGAATGATGACTTGTTTTAGTAAAGTTACTGGAAATTTCCAGGCAGCCACGGTTACTTAATTTTTTCCAGGAATGTTTCAGAATATGCACCAATTTAATGCAGTAATGCTTTTGCGTTTTTTGTGAGATAAGAAACTACGTAATTCTTTAGCATACGGCATAAATTCTATTGTGCACATACGTAGATTACTAATTACAAATCTTCTTGTATTACTTTATTCAATTTAAGGAGAAAAGTTCTAAGAAATAAGTGTCTAATCAGAAAACAATGAAAACACTTCTTGTAGTACAATGCAGTTTACATACTTGGATAGATAAGTTGTGCAAATTTCATGCAACCATTTTTGCAAATAACGTACTGTATCTACTCGACTCGAGGACTCTTCAGATTGTAGTAGTAAAGTCCATACACACAGCGAGAGTACGTACTTCTTTTTGTTTAGAATTAGAAGGTCGAGAAAAACATTGACTAGAGTTGGACGACTTTTATTTGATTGTTTAAAATTGATACTTGTGTCTTCCTGCGTTTTACTCTGGACTCTAATGTAGGTACAGAGAAAATGTCGTTACACAAGAAATAGATGTAGATGCCATAGTATAGTACGAGATGAAGCTGGCGGTACAGCTTGAGGCAATGTTGTAGAACGTCGAGCAGAAATTTCATGAGCTTGAGAAGAAAGGAAGGTATACTTTTCTGTTCGATTTCGCGTGTCTGAATGTTTGTGCCATCGGAATCCTATACTTGATCAGAAATGGAAATCCTTGGTGGATTGTAACCATCAACGCCTTCGTTCCTCGTAAAAGAAATGTTTTAAAGGTTTAGTAAATGGCAAATCAAGAGGATATGTATATTTATGACGATTGTTTCTGTTGGGCGTCTTACACTGACGGCTATTTTAAATATATATTTTACACGAGGTAGTGGGCATCTATACTCAGCCTTCGCGGTAAGACGCTACTTCACCTGCTTCCCACCACGCACATAGGTTCTTTGTGGTTCAGTTTAAGCTTTAGTTTCAGTCTTTATTTTTCAGTTTAGCTCGATAGAAGAAAATTGTTTACTGAATAGACGAAACCATCTTTTTTAAAAAGTAAGGAACGTAACCTAGATACAGTACGTGGTAGCCATTTCATACTACTAGGAAATAGACAGAAAAATGACAAAAACAGGAAAATTACTATAATATAAACAAAAAACAAATAGATATAAGACAATATAATAAATCTGATATTAAGATAACTCCCTTTCACAAAGTTTTATAAAAATGATTTTGTGAAGGTAAAAAAGTCAGAAGGGTTACGCAGTGAGTGATAAACTCGTGTGGGAAGTCTGATTAAGAATTATTTATTTTCTAAAGACAACCTCGGAGTTTGGATGTAAAAGTAGTCACTGCATCTGGTATTAGCTCTAGGAACACGTAACTGAAACAAGGAGAGAAGTTCATTTGTGCGGACATTACCATTCATTATGTTATAAAAAAATCTAAGATCGGAAAGTTTACGGCGAGTAGGGAAGTCATTTTAGTTGAAGGTAGCAAATATCAGTTTTTGATAGGTGAGATAAGGAAGGACGTATGAAGGAATTCATGATTTTATCTAACCTTATGAGATTACTGTCACTTACCAGGGACCAGATAGAAGAGGCACGATCAACAATTGGCAAAACACAGCTTAAGAAGTATGTTCTAAGTGCAAGGATGTTTGTAATATCAGTAGTTTATCATAGCTCTGGAGATGATATAGTCGATATAATTTAAAAAATAATAATTTACTGTCAAACACAACGCCAAGATCTTGATAATATTGAACCCAAGGTATGATCTGTTTGCGTACTTGATAGGATGTCGTGATGGTATTTGTTTTTAAAGTAAGTCTAATAGCTGCAGATTTTGAGGGGGTTGAGATTGAGTTGCCGTTCTGTACACCTGTTTTCTAAGCATGTTGAAGAATGTTGTAGTTATCGATAAGGCAGTCACAAATATCATTCATATACAGAGTAAACCATGGAGAACCTAAGATACTACACTGAGGAACCAGTGCCGCATCTAGAAATTTCCCTATGGGGGGCACAGTTAAATTTTGCCGCCCTTTCCACCACCCTTTCCATCGGTTTTTAGCCAAACAACACTACCAGCCGACGCGACGGCCACAACATTTTCTCGCATGACTTCTGTTATCGTCTCCGGAGCCTGTTGTGGCATTGCTATTACTAACTCCGTAAGGCATTAGACCTGCCTATCTGATTTGAATCGCGGTTTTCAACGTTAAAGAAGAAGGTGGGTTGTGTGGGATAAATAAAAAAATGTCTTGGTGCGCCGGTATTGAAATTTTGAACGCATTTAGGTCAATTTTAATTTAATAGGCAATTTTACTTTCTATTTTCGGAGCTTTTAATTTTTATTTTTAACTGCTTGTCGCCCCTAAACGTGCCGCCCGGGGCGCTTGCCCCTTTTGCTCCCCCTAGATACGACACTGTGAGGAACATAAGAAAAACCCAAAGCCAGCTTGAGTTGGACCCAGATATATAACTCTTTGTTCTCTATTGCATAAAAACGAGGAAAGTAGAGTTTCCAAGGAACCATGAATACTGAATCATTTTGCTATTTCGTGAATAAGGAGCTCGCCATTCACTG
>JAGDQP010046655.1:655-15238 GCA_022664845.1 Lepisma saccharinum
ATGCCATTTATCGCACCAAGAAGAGAAAATTACAAAATACGACTGCAGTTGCGATACATCATCAAGACGTTTAATTTATCTAAAAAATTTACAGTCATCGGCATACATAAAAATGTTATTTGAAGATTCAGTGTAGTGGTCCATAAGGTCGTCCATGAACAGATCAAAATGTAAGGGTCCGAGGAAGATGTAGTGCACCACTGAGAAGCAGCGCCAGACAGAATAACACGTTACTGGTGGTCACCTAAGTATCTTTAATTAAGGTTAAGGATTTATCGTGAATGTTAAACCTGTGAGACAGTTTATGTAACATATGAGCAAGACTAATCGAATAAAATGCTTTTGTGTTATCAAACTATATGCTATCAAGTTGTGTATTATTAGGCAAGCAATTAATGTCGTGTAATTGGAGGATAGACAAATTGGTTTAGCAGGAACTTGTAATGGCCTCAATGATTCATCACTGATTGATTAGTTTCGTGGTTTCGTTGTTTATTATAATGTAAAAATAAATGAATAATAGGAAATAACAAAATATGGAAATAGAAAATCATGTACGGCCATAAATGTATTAGTTTGAACCAAAGCAATGAAAACATGAAACCATGTACGGCTAATAATCTATTGGTTTCAGATAAAGGAATGAAAACTGGAAGAAGAAAATCGGTTGTTTTTAGGGGAGTGAAACAAAATACATTGCATCTTAGTGAAAATACAAACCGTATTTTGTATAGCGAATAGAAATATTGCCGCCTCAGTCCAAGAAATATATATTTTAGTTTAAGTGTTAACTTTGTTTGATTTTTGGTAATATATAAGTTATATTTATGTGTTAAGGCTTGATTATAGTATATATCTGAGGAGTAATCCAAAATCAATCTAACAGGTCTTAATATATGTGGCGCAACAGTGTGAGGCAAGAATAAATAATCCTATAAACCTTAGATTCAGTTGCTGAAAGATGTCTAATATACTGAGTACGAAAGTACCTATTCTGATAAACAAATGAAAGATACTGGTAAACAGGACATTGTGTCTCAAAAGGAAAAAAGTCAGTACACGTTCGAGGAAAAAAAGTGTCGGTAGCACTTCTACTTTACCTTTAGAAGAAAAAAGTCGGAAGAAACCTGAAGATAAAATGTTGACCTACAGTGAAACAGTATTGAGAAGATTGCTCGTAGAGAAAATTCGTGATTTGAGAACAAAGTAAAGTCAACCTTCAGAGATATCAAACGAGACATTGAAAGTAAACTGGAGGAGACGAACAAAATGTGATGAAAATTCCAGGTTTTTGTCTGAACACCTTGATCAAAAATGTGATACACAAAATGAACAGAATAAGGTACAACTAGACGGCATGACGGTTAGAATATCTGGCATAGATCGGAAAGTAGAATAACAACTGAATACCGTCACAGCTGAAATAAACCGTGTTAGCTTAGAAAATAGTAGTAAGTTCGAAAATATGAACAAATCGCTTGATGAACACAATACTCGTATTCAGAATCTAGAAGCTAGTTTAGAGGGTTTGATAGTGAGAACAAACGACAATGAAAATTAACGAATTAGCCAGGAGCAAGCATTTTGCGAAAAGTACAACCATTGATTGCAGAATGTGTTAAAACGACGATCAGTGAAGAATTGGACGAATAATGTCGAAATACAGTTAGGTTTACACCTGATCAACAAGGTAATGCACCTAACGTGCATGATGATCATCAAACGCAATCAGAGAGTGATAGTGTGTTGTTATTTCACAGATTATTCTGATTGCAAATGTCAATTCGTAAAGAATTTTATTGGGCAGACGTCTAATACTACAAACCGTCATTCGACTCCTCAAGAGTTGCAATATATACCGAAATGGAAGATGATATCAGTACTAATAGTCCTACTAGTTATTTGAAGGACCTAACTACATATTTAGGATGTTTAAATCTCACGGATTATACGAGGTTGAACATTAATGACAGAGCGATGAAAGGTACATAGCATGAAAGGATGGTTTACCTGGAATAAAGGAAAATGAAGTCTTTCCCAAACTTTTGCGTGTTTTTTATTAAAACATATTTGAAATGTATTTAACTTTTGTACATTACAAGTTTACATAACATTTTGACTCACAGAAGCCTCAGCTTGTGTGTGAGTCTTATTCTCGAATTATCATTAGTTTGTTGTTGTCTGGAAGTAAAGACAGGATTAAAACAAATAAGCGCGAGCTGAAGATGCATCGAATTGAATGGAGTCTTGTCGCAAGTTACGAAACACAGATTTATCAACTTATAGGCAAATTAAAAAACGTTGATGAAAATATGAAAGAAATTGACATCGTTTGAACCATTATTAAGCTTTTGGCGATAAGAATGCAAAGAGACCTAGCGATGAATCATTACACTAATTTAGCAGATGTTCTATATTAGGCAAAAAGTGAATTTGTTACATGTCAAAAGAGAGGAAACAAATGCTAACAAGTCGTATAAGGAGCGTGAAAATAATGGGCAGCGTTTTTCAAATAATAACCGCCGAGCAAATGGATTTGGTAATGAACTTAATGACCGTCCTAATAATAATGCACAGTATAGATCTCAATGGAATGGCAATTTAGATAGATGCTACAACAGAAGAGTGAACAGAAGACGAAATATTTCATGTTATGACGTCGGTAATAATAATAAAATAGAGAAATTTAATGTGTGTTCTTTGAGCAATGAGAATAGACATAACTCTAATCATATTTATAGTAACCATAGAAGAGACGAGAATATTAGATATCAAGATTTTATAAGTAATGGTAGAGAAGTTACGACACAAGAAAATTATAATACGAGTAATAACAGATTAAATATGCATTGAAATTGAGGAAAAAGAATTTTCCTACTTCTTTTGGTGAGGTACTTTTAAACTGAGGGGTCGAGTATAGAAAGTGGCCAGTCTTCAACTCGGGGAAACAGTCCATAATTCTGAAGGGCTTTATGTTGTAAATAATGCTACTATGAATAAATTTAAACTGCCTTTGGATTATACGGAAGCCTTAGAAGATCAAATCCAAAATAAGATTAGTGCAATAGACACATTAACTGGAGAATAAAACTCTATGTATGTTAGTTACGAAATATAAAATATTTTTTAATGAGAGAACTTGGTGTCAGCACATTTATTTATGATTTACAACTTAAAAGAAAATTAATTATTAAAACGAAACAATCAAACTCGTCACTCAATGATGAATCATTGAGGGCATTACACGTGACGATTTAGGACTCTTTGGTGTTAAAAGAACATTTATGACTGTCGAGAAATGGTTATATTGGGAAACTATGAAGAACAATACTAAAGAATACGTCAACAATTGTCAAAATTTGTATGGAACGAAACCAGATCTTCGTAGGATTAGAAAAATAGAAAATCAAATAGTGTCTCGCCAACCACTCGAATTAATCTGTAGACATTATTGGAAAATTGCCAAGGTCGGAACGATATGAGTTTTCAGCTACAATTGTAGATATTATTACAAAGTTTTTCATGAATTATGCCCTAAGGAAAGCAACCACTGTCAAAATCTTGCGAAAGTTGGAAAAGTATATCAATCGTTGTGGATATCCAAGTATGATATTAACGGATAACTGTACACAGCTTACCGCAAAAAAAATAAATAAAAAAAAAAATGTTAGAGCACGATATTAAGCATATACTAACTTCGGTGTATCATCACAGAGCCGGTAAAACCATAATATAATCGTGAAGTAGGACGAATGTTAAGAGTCTTTTCTAATCGTGACTGTACTGCTTGGAATAGTCACATAACAAAGATCATGCACCTTATAAACAATATTGTTAGTTAATGTCACTTAATAACTCCTCATGCAATATTTCTGAATTTGCTGTGTACTGATTTTGTGAGTAAAATACTACATTGTGTTGATGACAAAGACGTAGTTGCAGAGGATAAAAGAAAATTAATACTGACAAGAAATATGAAAGGCAAACATAAATATGAAAGGAAACAAACAAATGCAATAGGTATGTTAATGTATAGGAAATTACAAAAACTGAGTTTTGCTAGTGACCAAGAGATTGCGAAATTGTTCAGTTGATATCAACGTCCATATATTACAGGAATTATATAGAAATATGGCACTTTTTAAAGAGATTTTAGGATGGGTTAACAAGAAAGATAATTTTGATAATATAAAAAAAATATCAAATTTTCCCAAGAGAAGTATGATCAAATGCTTAGCTCATTGGATCAAATTAAATATATTTGTGTAAAAAGGAAAAATCTAAAGTTAACAAGTTACACTTTTATTCTTTACATAACAAAGGGCATGTGCAATGGCTTCAATGATTCATCATTGAGTGATGAGTTTCATTGTTTCGTTGTTTGTTTTGTTATTTAATTATATTTTTATAATGTAAAATAAATTAATAATAGGAAATAGTAATATATAGAAATAAAAACAAAATCATATACGGCCATATAATCTATTAGTTTAAGTCAATGTAAACATGTAACCATGTACGGCCAAATTATGTTGGTTTGAGTCAATCTAATTAAAACAGGAATAACAAAAAGAGTTGTTTTAGGAGAGAGTAACAAGAAACATGCATCTTAGTAGAAACACAGTAGATAACTATCCAGAAAATATAACACATGCCCGGTAGAGGGCGCCACGCTGTCAAAGTCATTTTTCATTATTATCCCAGGAAGTCCGTACCTTACACAATAATTGTAAGTCTACGAGGGAGTCATTTAGGCTATATACAGTATGAGGTATTATTTATACAATTATTTGTCATTTAGCTATTTGTGTAAATTGATGTTAATTACAATTTTTGTAAGGTATGGAATCTATGTATTCAATAACAGCATACTCAATATGTTAGCAAAAACATTACAATTCAATAATATACTATAAATATTACTAAATTAAGTACTCGAGTGACGTAATGAAAATATTTTAACGATTCACGTGATGCTTTTATCCTTTTGCTTATGACAATTAATAATATATTCTTCTGTCAATTCTAACTAGATTTGTAAAACATATTAATAGCAGAGAAAAGAAAACAACTGTTGCAGTTCTTAAATTGTCCAGACGCCTTTTGGCTTACCTAAATAAGAGCAGGGGGTAGGGGTGGAACAACACTGTTAGTCTTTCTTTTTATTATTTCATTAGTTTTTTTCTTTCTTTAGCCAGGATACAGAGAACATCATACAGTAGGATTATTTACTTTTCGTAGTACGTAACCACGCCCCTTCATGCTATTCTTTACTTTTCGCATTACGAAACCACTTCCCCTAATTAATCAAAACGCACGTTGAACGCAAATTCCCATAGCGAATAAAATATTGACCACAAAATTCTATAGCGACCCCCCCACCTTTTGGTTGCACTGAAAAATTAATAACAACCCTTGATGCTTCGACAATTTAAGTACGAATTCACGCCCCCTTCGGTTGCCCATAAAATTCTATAGCGTAATGAATTAAAAAACTCCTTCCCTGCTTGCCCATAGAATATAAGGATGAGAATCACTGGCCTGCCACGTCGTTGAAAAACATCAGCAGGTAATCAGGTCATTGCCTGCGGGAAGTAGTTTATTTTGTTCATAAAAATATTATAAAAATATTAAGTAAATAGAATTTTTTTAAAACACGCTCTTTATAATGGGCTAAGAAGTAAAATATATAAATTCAATTAATTTTACGAATCAAAAAATAAAAGCTACTTTTTATTGTTTTGGACGAATATTTTACGTATTTATAACCTTTATATTAGAATAGTTATGTACTGGAATCGAACTGAAAATCTTTTTATACTATGCGCAATGCTGTACATCACATTGTTGATGTCTTTTAATGAATACCAGGTGGTACAGAGATAAATAAAACAACCACTAAGGAAAGAACATAGTTTTATGTGAAACTACACAGGTATACAAGTTTGCATTTTAGTTGAAGGTCAGAGAACGGACATTTATTTGATTATGGAATGGTTTATTGTATTTTTTTTTATATTAAAGTGTATTATACGACCGGGTAATGAGACTCTAAAAGTAACATCAGCATTTATTAAAGCAAAATTATCATATACAAAGACCTTTCCGATAATATTACAGACATCTTCACACATGACATACATCCAGACTTGCATTGGAAATTCTAGTAAACTACCATTGCAATCTAAAATACTAATGGAAATGGAAGACAGAGTCCTTATTGAACAGTAAGATTCGTATCGCAAATGCAAATAAATTTTTCAAATGCGCTGTGGCATCTGAAATTCGATTATGTTGATATTATATGGTAATGTCTTTTCAATAAAGAGAGATCTTCCAACGTCGTTATTCTGCTTGGATATAATACTAAAATCTTTCGTATTTCCACGTGGAAACACATTATATCGATATATGGGTTGTTTGTCCAATAACTTGTACAACTATTCCTGCAGAACAGTTATTATTACTCGTGCTAAATGTAGCATGTAGGACTTTAGACACATCCATGCTATGCCTCAGAATAAATAGTAGTAAGTTTAATATGATGGAGATTCAAGCATTAATACAGAATTACATAACAGGAAGTACATGTTTATTTATTTACTATATATATAGACATTAAAGGATAACACTGCGATAAGGGAGAGGAGGGAAAAGGATTTGGGGAGCTGATGGCCAGGATGTATGTTGATGTTGTCATCCCAGCATTTGCATGACATAAATGCTTAAAAACAGTAAGAATTGTTGGCCGCTGCAATTAAACTTAGGACCTCCCGAATGATACTTGAACACTGTAATACTGGTTCACAAACAATCAAGATTGGTATGTTGTTATATAATGCTTGTCATACAAGGGAGCTCTCAGGTCATAGCAAGAGACGTAATATGCACAGAGTAGCTGCGTATTGGTTTCATCTAATAAAATTGTGTGAGGAAATGCTTGACTAAAGTTCGCAAGTAGGACAACCACTCCATCCGATATCAGTCAAACTGGTATTTCCCGTACCGATTTTTAGATTTTTAGTGCAACAATTACTGGAAACTAAGATTCACTATTTCGCAGGTGAACTGGAAGTAACCGATAACAAAAACCACTTGAGTTCCCGTAAACAATTAGAATAATAATTTGTTTTGTGATAATATAATGTAACATTTTAAGTTACGACAAAGAATGGATTTCCAAAACGAACAGTGTAATCACAAATAATCTAAAACATGTATTTGAAATATCGTTTTAAGAAAACAAAAACTTAACACTGCATAATATGAAAATATTTTCTAACAAAACAACAAAATTGTCTCGATAAAACTTAGAACTACTTTTACGAAAACAAAAGAAAACACAAATATATTTTTAATAAGTATGGACATACAGTGCCACACAAGAACTTTTTCTTGTCCTACAAATCTATTTTCCAAATGAAGGTATATTGTAACAAAGATTTCATATACGACATTGTCACAAAATTTTTTAGAAAAAAGATTCACATGCAGTGTGAGAGAACTTTCATGTCACAAAACAATTTTTGACATGCAGTGTCAAAACTAACAATAACATTTTTGTTATGCAGAGAAGTTTTTCTACAAGTATTCTGGCGGGGCCAGGGTTGTATTTACACGCTGATGATTGGAACGGAAGCTTTCCGTGTCATTTCCGTTGAAGATCTCTTTGTTGAACTGAGTTTTGAGGTGACGGTATGGTTAAAAGGAAGTGAAAGTTTGAGTTAAAAAATAACTAGTTGAATTAAATGTTGACCTACTTTTACATTTAAAAAATAAGTTACTTGAGTAGGAGACGAATGTTACATTTTGGAGCCTTGAGGGTATGTAATTTACTTTTACACGTCATTGATTTCTGGAGGTTATATTTGAATTTTTATGCGAGACGGAAGTTACATTTTAGAGCCCGGAGGGCATAGCTGTATTTATTTTACTTTTACAAGTCATTGACCTTGAGAGGTGATTGTGTAAGAGGGTCAGTTTTAAAAATAACTTAGTTGGATGCGAGACGGATGTTACATTTTCGAGCCAGGAGGGTAAGTAATTTATTTTTACACGTGAATAACGTTTAGAGGTTATATTTAGATGCGAAAGTTAGACTACTTGAGGGTATATAAAATGTATGAGTTAATGGTAGTTTAGCTATGATTTTAGACGGAAATGTCATGCAGTGTTACGAAGACCGTAGTTCACCAAACGTTTTATCGAAGAGTGAAGACTCATTTCCGGGTATGGTTCTTACAAAATCTTCCTCAAGTTTAGAGGTTGTATGTAATTCAGACAGTGAAGAGGAAAACGTAAGTATTAATGAAATTTCATCGACCACGCAGTGTGAAAGTAGAAATATGTGTGGATGTACGAACTATAATCTGAAGAACGAGTGTTTGCTGGAAACAATAGAAAATTAGGAGATTAAAAGCAATTGTCCGTTATTATGTGGCTAATGTTTCTATAAATTGTGTAATCGTCAGAGACATAGATGTGTTACACGTTCGTTAGATGAAGAAAAGTTGTGCAGGAGAAGAACATATCAACTGATATTTGATCCAGTGATTTTTTTCCATATATATAATACATACCTTATGTTGCATAGAGACTTTAACAGTGTTGAAATTTTTTAATATTTCCTGAAGAATTTACTCCTAATTAAAGTGGACGAAGTAAAGAGAATACTACTGGAGAAAGACGCTAATACTGAACTAGATAGCGAGTGAGCGTGTGAAAACTTTGATTATGATTTAAAAATGTGAACTTAACTGTAAAGTTTTAACACTCAAAAAGGCTCTAGCTGCCTTCTTTATGTAGAAAGACGCTAATGTTGAATTAGATAGTGAGTGAAAAACTTTGATCATGTTTTAAAAGTGAACTGAAATGTAAAGTGTTCATGTTTGAGTAAAAGATTACCCATGTATGTAATAATGTTTATACTTACGATTTTCAAATTTTCTGCCTTCATAAAGTTTTTTCTTCCTAAAACTTCTTTTAGTATAATAATAATAATAATTGAAAAAATAAATTATTTTTTCAATATTCTATACATTTTTCCTTTTGTTTGAAGAGTATATTACGAAATAAATGACTTGATTTTAATATATATATGGAAAAACTTTATTTAGATTTTTCTTTTTGCTGAATAACAGTTTTTAAAATAGATTTTACAATTTCATCATTCTTTTGTAGATTGGTAGTTTGTAAAATAGATAAAATGTTTTTTTCCTCGCACTTTAAAATAAATAAAAGCTATACACAATAATGCACAAAGTATCGAGGAATTATGTTAAACTTAGATTTTGTTCGCTCGATATAACTTACAATTTCGTTTTAAAAATTTAACAATTGGTTTAGTAGGTTCATTCCCAAAGCTTTCAAAATATTCACCTCGTTCTTTTGTATTAATATATATAGCTGTCGAATGACTTCCAGGTAAATGTGACGGACTTAAATTTATAATAAGCGCCGCTAGAAACTGAATGTGTTAAGGTAAAGTGTCCACAGTGTATATTCCAGTAAGTGTTGACGCACTTGCACAGTCTTGAAGCACTACTTTCAAAATTTGGTCACTCACAATCTGACTAACTTTCACTAATTGGTGTTGGTTCATACTCTGTTCTGTTTGCAGGTAAGATTGAATTACCTAGATGATAAAAAGTTAAAGTATTTTGCATACACTGATGCCTCTTTTAAAACACAACGAAAACTTGTAAACTGATGAAGATGGTGAGCACAACTTTGAGAAGGAAATGCTAATGCACTATACTTTGGACACTGAATATCTTCTAAATTAATCACTTTTCTTTGTAGAAGGGACTCGAGAAAACTCTGTCATGCTTTCCCATGAGTATAAACACTAACACTGTGCGAGGTATACTTGATAAATATGTTTTTAACTTCTCCATATTCAACTTCGCCTTCTATCCATTCTAAACCAAATACATGCTGGCTTAAATAATCATTAGTATATCTTAAAGCTGGATTAAGTTTGTTAGTGAACGGCGGGAGGTTAAATATCCATGATTGAAAGCTATTGACATCAAGGTTAACTATGGCTAATTCTTTTACGATGTAATTATTTTCTTCATTATCATCAAACGCTGAAAAGTGTACGAATGTCCTCATGGCTGATCTTAAACAGAACTAAATTTATAGGGTATGGTCAGTACATATATTGCGATCTTTATCGATTTGAATAAGGGAATCCAATTGTGCATATACAACACAAGAAATAAAATGTGTTGGTGCTTGACTGAAATCTAGTTTAAGATTAACGGGAGAATCCTTAATAACATCCCATGTAGAATCATCTAAAGTATGAGTAGGAGAAAGAGCAAAAGCATAGGGAGTATATCCTTCAGTGTAATCGGAATATATAACCGCATGACTGACATTATTATGAAAGGAGGCGTGAAATTAGAACTTAAATTGTCGAAGCAACAAGTGTTGCCATTAATTTTTCAGTGCAACCGATTCAGTTCGCTATAGAATTTTGTGAACAATATTTAATTTGCTATGGGAATTTGTGTTCAACGTGCGTTTTCATTAATTAGAGGGCGTGGTTTCGGAATGCGAAAAGTAAAGAACAAGAAGGACTGTGGTTACGTACTATTAAAAGTAAATAATCCTACTGTATGATGTTCTTCTCTGTCTCCCGGCTAAAGAAAAAGGATACAATAATGAAAAAGTAAAAAGAAAGGATAAAGGTGTTGTTCCAACCCTTCGCCCAGCTCTTATTCAGGTAAGCCAAAAGGCGTGTGGATAATTTAAGAAGTGCAACTGGTTTTTCTTTTCTCTCCTTTAAATTTTTTTTACAAATCTAATTAGAATTGACAATTTTTTATATCATTGTCATAAGCAAAAGAATAAAAGCATCACATGAATTCGTTCAAGCTTTTTCACTACGTCACTCAGTACTTGTTTTAGTAATATTTATAATAAGTTATTGAATTGTAATGCTTTTGCTAACGTATTGAGTATGCTGTTATTGAATACATAGGTTTCATACATTACAGAAATTGTAATTAACATCAATTTACACAAATAGCTAAATGACAAATAATTGTATAAATAATACCTCATACTGTATATAACCTAAATTACTACCTCGCAGACTTACAATTATAGTGTGAAGTGCGGATTTCCTGGGAAAATTATAATAAAAAAATGACTTTGACAGTGTGGCGCCCTCTACCGGCATGTATTCCATTTTCTGGCTAGTTACCTACTAAACACAATAATTTGTATAGTGATTAGAAGTATTGGAGGCTCCGTCTAAGAAATATATTTTCGTTTAAGTGTTAACTTCCTGTTTGATTTTTGGTAAGATATCGGTTATATTTGTGTTAAGGCTTAATTATAGTATATATCTGAGAACGTCTGATATCCTGTGAAAACCACTGTGACAGGTCTTAACAAACTGCCAGGAAGAAATCCATGCTGAGCAGAATGGATGTACAGGAAAGTAAATTTTAATTGCATAACCTTAACATTTTTATAAAAGATGATTTACAAGATAGGCAAAAGGGATGGACCGGTAGTTAGTGACCAAATTTTTGCTGTCTGACTTTGGAGTTAAATAATCACTAAATTTTTTATGTGGCGCGTACTTAGAGATTCTAGTTGCTCAGCATGGAAATGGAACTCAAATAAATAGCTGCTTGTTATACCCCGATTTTTTTAAAGAAAAGAAAAGAAAAACTTTGTAAACTTTGAATTTTGGACTATTTTTGTAACTAATGACTTCGACCCGTCTCGATTCCATTAGATGTGAAGTCTCGAAAATTCACAAACAGCCATGCCTTATCCGGGATTCGAACCCAGAACCTTGGAGATGCTGGCCTGACGCCTAAGATCACATGGCTTCCGCGGTCAGCTGCTCGTAATTTAATATGGAGAAAGCGCGAAAGGTTATTGACTTCATCCAATTACAAGCCAGAGAGTTTTGAAGGGGCAATATTAACTGGCTTGAATTTATTTATGGCTTTTTGATATCTTTATATCAGGTCGGGATAGGGTAGATAGAGGATGGAGAAAGTATCGGCAAGTATCTTAAGGAACCATCCCTAGCATTTGCCTGGTGAAAGTCAGGGAAACCCTGGAAAACCTGTCAGGATGGTCAGCCGAGAAGTTTGTACCCGTGTGTTTACCCATTACCAATCCGAAGTCCGCGCTGATACCGCCTGGGAACTGCGTCTTTGCATTTTTGAGAGAAGATAAAAAGAAGTTCTTCAATCATTTCGGGATAGATAAGCAAGGATAGAAAGATTTTATAACTTGTTATTCGCTTTTGGTCATAGCCTAATATACCACATTACTACTTTTCAACTGGCCGCACACCACTACAAGAGAGGTTGACTGTAACATTAAAATACTAGAACAATCAGGACTAGGGCTTCAATTATTTTCTGCTGGGCTTCAGATTGATGGTAATAACGCAATAATAATGCTTTAGTCGATACTTACTTATTCGACTGAGTAAGACATAACAGTAAAATCGAATGGCCGTAGCTCAGTTGGTAGAACGTTGGCTTTACCTTCGAGAGGTCCTGGATTCTGTACCAGCGACCGAGTTTTTCCTCGGTCACACCATAGAAAATCCGGGATGGTACCTTCAACTTGCCCCGGCCGACTTCTTCCCCTACTCCATCCCGGCATAAGTAATATATGCCTAAATGCCATAAATAAATTGAAACGGAACAGTAAGACCGTACGTGTATTGGTTACTCTGTATATTTTTGGGAACAACTATAACACAGAGTAAACACGACGTAAATTAGCATGGATTCACATTACATTTCTCTGCTTTTCGTACATTTTAGTTAGTAAATGGTATACATATAAAACATTACATTCACATATTACTCTTAATATCGTAGCAAACCCGATGTGAGCCAAAGATACCAAAGTTCATAAATACATTCAATTCGTATTAAACCGTGGAGGTCCGGGAAAAGAGGCTTCAGGGTCCCGATCCGGACCGGAGTCCGCCAACTGAAGACCCTTCCACTAGGATATTGCGGACTTAAGACAAATATTTACGAAATAATTTTGAGAATTTTACGGTGATAAAACATAACTCGGAATTTGTAACAGAAAATATCAATTCTTGAACTTAATAAACCACTTCCATAACTATGTGTTTGAATAAAAAAATAAAAATAAAAAAAAAACTAATTCCAAAATATCCCTTCCACTTTTCTGCATTTCGTCTATCTGATTTCTAGACATTTTTTCTTCAAGTATAAATTATTCAACAATGAATGATTACATACCTTTGTAGCAAAATACACTACACAGTAAAACGTAACTTATTCATTAGTATTTTGGTGGAAAAAATGCTGAATTTCTGATTTGGTGGTGATTGTTCTTTTCGGTGGAATTTGATGGAGATAAAATTATAAATTGGACCTCCAAAGACTCTGTACTGACTTGAAATCATTGTTTCAGTAACACCCAAATACATTTTTATTCGCGCTGTTCCACCAGCAATCCTAACCCTAGTAAATACTTCTTTCTAAAGGTACAAACTGCAGCTATCAAATTTAGCATTTAAGTTGCTAGTACACGAGGAGAGGTTTAAACGCATGCACTGTATTTATGCAAGTGACGGTTCCATCACATCTGAAACTATTCTTCACTTTTTTAACCGTGATTTTAAAACTGCCAATGCAAGTATGTATTTTATTTTCATAATTCAAAAAAAAATACCCAGAAAAAGTTGTTAGTGCCCGCTTAGCCGTATTTGAATGAAGTCTTTCAAATATTTTATCTATCAATTTTAATAAACCAATATATTTGAGTATATTCATGACTAACATGTACAAACAATTTACTTTTAATGTTTCCGGAGGATTAATTCATTTCTTGCTTGCAAGAGAACTTCTGTCAAACTACAAAAGTGTAATGTAAACGACGTTCGAAAGTATCACACGAGGAACTATTTATGTAATATACGTTCTACCCAAATGGTACGAGCTAAACAGCTTTGTTTCTGTGATGATGTACCCCCCCCCCGTATGTTTGAGTAACTAACTATGAAGGGAGACGTTGAATCTTAATGTAAAAAAGTTAAGATAAAAGTTTCTAGCGACATCTAAGAAAACAACTTTGAAGACATTTCCTTCATAAGCACATAATTTCATTTCTTAAACCAGTTTCAACTTTGTTGTGGTTAACGTAATGCGTCTTCTTTAACTTGTGACATTTCGCTTTTTCCTTTTGTCTGTTGCTAACAATTCTCTCACTGAGTCCACAACAGCATTAGTATCCAGGCAGTGGTCTGTTAGTGGTTTAATCTTGTGTGGAGAATCCTACGGAACACGATTTCAAACTATATTACTTCAATGTACACTTGCGAACTTCAGAGGAAAGTTCCGTCTGTGTTTCAAAATTAGGTTAATACTGCTCGTCCAACAAAGTTACGACGACCTACCACAATTTGAAGAGATCGCAGAACGTGTCCGAAACAGCTTTGTTTATGGGAACATCTTTATTTTTATTTTCCTCGCTGTATCTCACGTTGCTGGTCCATCTCTGTGTTTAATGTAGTCGGAGCGATCGATAGAAGCCAGGAGCACAAAATAATCAAAG
>JAGDQP010046657.1:0-15237 GCA_022664845.1 Lepisma saccharinum
ATGAAATACAATGGACAGCGATCTCGAGATCTTGTCCATTGATGAGTGATACGTTGTTAATTAAATAATGACGTCATAATCTTTGACAATGAATCACTCATCAATCGACAAGATCTCGAGATCGCTGTCCATTGTATTTCATAATTTGCAAGTACTAGAGATGTATCTTCTTAAAATTTTGATAATGCTATTAGATTTTGAAATATTTTGAAATTTGAAATTGAAATTGGCGAGGGAGTAGCGAGGAGCCTTAAATCATTGAGATTGTCTTAAATGTATCAAACCCAGACTTCATGACTTCTGCTTATACACATTCATTTTCAAAATACTAGTGTTGCCGATTAATTATGAGAAGAACTGTGTATTGCTTGTTTTTTAGTTACCCATCTGTTCTTACCTTTTCATTACACCTGATGATCCAAACAAGTAATCTAATGGAAATGTTTGTGGTTCTTATGAAATTATGAGTACAATATGATTTTATACAGGCAAGCCACGTGAACGGTGCATGCGTGACGTGGAGGTTATGCTTCACATATTCTTGACCTACGGTACGAAGTAAGGTGAGGTGGTCAGTCCCACGCTCAACCTGTTTTACCTTTCAAAGCGACCAGGAGTACCAAGGACATTGGTACTCAATATGATAGGAGGCTGAGTGTACCTCAGAGCCCCAGGCATCGGAGCACTGAACAAAAGGTGAAAATTTAAACCTGGGTCGCCCTATTCGTAGTCAGACGCACTACCGCCTGAACTACGGCGGTTCTTGTAGTAGATTGGTAAGCGTAATACATTTAATGCACGTCTCTAACCAAAGCATACTAATAGCTGTGTGCATGCGTTGGAGGTTAGCTTCCTATCTACTAGTGATTATGTGTTCGAATTATACACTAATATTGTAATTATATAGTTCTACTTTCTGTTAGTAAAAGATATGTATACTTAGAACTAGTAAGCATATAATTTTTGAATAAGTTCACTACATTTTTACTTCTTCTTCACATTAGATATATTACATTACTAAATATTTATATTTGTTCTCTCTGTGTAGGCAATTTCTCTCGTCTGACAACCTACTTTCGATTCGAGCGACAAATCGGCCACCACCTGATTCAAACGTTCGCTCCTAGTGCACTGGTGGTCATGTTATCATGGTTCAGCTTTTGGATCGGTTTGGACGCTATACCAGGTCGAGTTACATTGCTTGTCACGTCCATGTTAACATTAGTCACTATGTTCACCGGACTAAAATCCGACATTCCTCCAGTAGCATATGTTAAGGTAAGTTCCTATGTCAACGTTTAGCTTCTAAAATTAAATTGACTTTTGTAAACATATAACAGCAGCATACATGTCACTTGGGCAGAAAATAAGTCATTTACAACTACGTCTGATCAACGTAATATTGCAAACATCCCACATAGCTGAGTACATCCCTGGGACGTCCCATTTAGATCCCATTAACGTCAGATTTCTCAAGCTCCCATAGCGATGTCCTAAGGACGTCCATGGGATAACTCTGTGGGCAATACAAACAGTTCATCCCGTATGGAGGTTCCCTGGATGTCCCCCGGAGAGCCGTGCGGGATTACCTATCTGGAATTTCTATAAATTAAATCGACCTTACTATTATTATTATTTAATTAGTTATAACTATACGAAGGATATGCCTTCGTATAGTTATACGAAGGATTAATTATAACTATACGTCCCATCCCGGGCCCAGAAAGGGCTACGCAGGTTGGCTGCGATCGGGCGGGTCCACAGGTTGCGGATAGTGGAACGTCCTTCAGATATGGAGGACAGCTACGAAATAAGCAGGATATCCTGGCGAATAAGTAGTCGCGCACAACTCAGATAAGGGAGACAACCCTGACAGAAAAATCCTGGCCCTCCAGGTTTGGGGGTGGGCGTAGGGCCGACAACCCTACCCCGGGAAAAGCAACCCGTTAAGAGACCGGAGAAGAAGCCTCAGAACGGACGGATTGAGGGAAATCGACAACAGCATTGGCAACGGAATGATGAAATGGTAATTGGAACATGGAACGTAAGAAGCTGGTTCAAGCTCGGTGCAATGAAAGAGACCATCACAGAAATCAGAAAATACAAAATAGACATATGTGGTCTACAGGAAATCAGGTGGAAAGGTAATGGCATACTTCAAAAGAAAGATGAAACAATATATTATAGTGGAAATAACACAGCTAGGACAGAATTTGGGACGGGCTTTTATGTGAGTAAACGCATTCAGGACAAAATAATAGACTTTGAACCAGTCAGCGAAAGAATCTGCAAACTCAGAGTGAAAGGAAAAACACATAACATAACAATAATCACAGTTCATGCACCTACAGAGAAAAAAGATAGCAGCATAAAAGAAGAGTTTTATAGCCAGTTAGAAAGGGTCTACGATCACTCACCCAAGTATGACATGAAAATTATTGTAGGCGACCTAAAGGCAAAAATAGGGAAAGAACAGTATTACTACGCAACCATAGGAAAATTCAGTGCACATAATGAATCAGACGATAATGGGTACAGGATAATAGATTTCGCCGCCTCTCGAAACATGAAAATATCAAGCACGTGGTTCCCACATAAGAGAATCCACACCGTTACCTGGAAATCGCCAGACGGACAGACGGAAAACCAAATTGATCACGTCGTCGTAGACAATAGATACTGCAGTAGCATACTAGATGTCAGAACTAGAAGAGGAGCACATAGTGACTCCGACCACTATCTAGTAACAACGAAAATCAGAAACAAAATAAGGAAGAAATCGAAAGGAAACCTTGAACCTCTAACAAGATGGTACACTGAAAAACTAAAACAGGAAACAACAGCCAGGAAGTACAGGAACAAACTAATGGAACAACTCTTTGGAATCGAGTGGGAAAATAAAGAAATAGATGACATGGGAAGAACTGAAAAACAACATAACCAAAGATCTACTAGGCAAGAAGGAAGGTCGTTAGAAACAGGAATGGTTTGATCAGGAATGCCAAGACGCACTGAAAGCGAAAAACGAAGCAAGAGCAAAAACACTCACTCACAACACACGGGAGAAAACGGAAGCATACAAGGAAGCCAGAAGAGCCACGAAAAAACTGTTTAAACACAAGAAACGGGAACTACTAGAGAGCACAGTTAATGACATTGAAAACCTGAAGTACTATAGCAAACGAAGATCTTCTTTAGAGAAGACAGAAATTTCAAACTGGGTTATAAACCATATTCTAATATAATTAGAGACGCACAAGGGAAAGTAGTCATGAGGAAGATATTTTAAAACGCTGGGCTAGATACTATCAAGAAATTTTCGAAAATACAAGAATGCATAAAGAAGCGGATACAAGCACAATAGCAACGGAAGAAGATCAAAACCAAGTCCCGGAACCCAGCATACAGGAAACACGAGAAGTAAAGAGGCTGAAGAATAACACAGCACCAGGCATAGATTCAATCGCAGAAGAATTAATAAAGAATGGAGAAGAAATAGTAATTGAAATACTTCATATTTTAATAACCAAGATATAGAAAAGTAGAAAGACCATTCCAACTGAATGGAAAAATGGTATAATAAACCCAATCTAAAAGGATATCAACTAGACTGCCGAAACAACTGTCTACAGCGTATAAAATATTAACATCTTTGCTGCGCAGAAGACTAGAAACATCTTACGAGAATATAATAGGTGAATACCAGAGTGGGTTCCGGAAGAGCAGATCAAAGACTGACCAATTATTAACAATGAAGCAAATCATAGAAAAATGCTGGGAAAACAACATCACAACATACCATCTCTTCGTAGATTTTCGCAACGCGTATGATCACAAGGGAAGAGCTTTGGAAAGCCCTAGCGGAACTTGGAATCCCAAGCAAACTAATACAGCTGTGCCGAATCGCAACTACGGATTCATGTGCCACAGTCAAGATTGGAAGTCACATATCCCAGAAGTTTCCGGTACAGAAAGGAGTCTGACAAGGAGACGGGTTGGCCCCAATGTTATTTAACCTAGCATAGGAAACAGCAATAAAAAGAGCCAACTAAAAAGAAGAGGGACAATAGTGAATAATACCTACCAGATTTTGGGATACGCTGACGACATCGACATTATCGGAAGAAGTCTAAAGGCGGTAAAAGAAGCTTTCACCAGTCTAGCAGAAGAAGCTAAGAAGTTGGGATTAATGGTTAATGAAGGTAAAACAAAGGTAATGGTAATATCCAAAAACCAAGGCACAGGGAGAAGAATTTGTCCAAAAGTCACCATAGAAGAATATACGTTTGATGTAGTGAACGAATTCTCCTATTTAGGATCTATAATAACAGATGGAAATAATCCAACAGCGGAAATTAAACACAAAATTCAAACTGCCAACAGAGCATACTTCTCAATATTGCCCATACTCCGATCAAGAGACATAACTAAAACGACAAAACTCACAATATACAAAACACTAATAAGGCCTATCGTGGCGTACGCCTGTGAATGCTGGGTACTCCGAGAACAAGACAAACAACTACTGGGCAATTTTGAAAGGAAAATACTCCGGAAGATCTTCGGTGCAACAAGAATGGAAAATGGGCAACGCAGAATAAAATACAATCATGAACTGTACAACCTGCTCAAAGACGAAGACTTAGTAACGTATGTAAAAATAACCCGACTTCGCTGGCTTGGCCACGTAGCTAGAATGGATCAAGACAGAATTGCAAAGAAAATTTTTGAAAGTCAAGTTGAAGGGAAGCGCACAAGAGGTAGACCGAGATACCGATGGTGGGACGCAGTAAATGAGATTTGAAACAGGCAGGGATAAAAAATTGGACATCTTTAGTGATGGACCGTCCGCACTGGAGGCGACTTCTCAAGGAGGCTAAGGCTCAACTACGAGCTGTCACGCCGTAGGTAGGTATACGTCCCATGGGTGTAAACGGGACTAAAACAGGACGTCCTACGGACGTCCCAATATCCTGCCAGGAGATCCGTCAGATGTCCCTGGGACGTCATTTTGCTATGTGGGATATCGAGTATGAAGAGTATAGGCATAGACTAAATATTAAGATATTATTATTTAGTCCATGGTATAGGTTTCCTTGTACAGCAGAGATGTAATTGACGGTATACGGCGTATACTACCTCAATTTTTAAGTATCACCGTATACCCACCTTAAATGCATGAAACACACAGGTAAGCGAAAGGTTTCGCTACAGCAAACGAAGCGTATACTCACCTAAAAGTTTAGCATTATATCCCAATTGCACAGTAATATTAAAAGAAATAATGCGACAATTTTAAATTTGAAAATGTTTTCTTGATTTCATCACCAAACCAAGAATGCAGACATATTAAAATAAAGTAATTTTTACGTTGTATTTTCTTTCTTATTCAGTCCGCAAGAAATATGTCTCTAATATAGTTTAATTCGTTTTTCAAGGCTAAATGCTGGTGGGTTCCCGCCTTTTTTTAGTTTTACATCAGTTATTCGAACTTTAGTGCAGGTAAATTGAAATTAACTTTCACGGACCAAAGTTCGTTTCGTACTTCAATAATGGGTATAATTCGTTTCTAAGAAATTCAACTAGTAACTTCATTATTGTGTGCAGACAGCTTTGGAATTCAGTCCCAAAAGCGTCTTAGGCGTGTGAATTCTAGCAGCACTCGGTTTCGATTGCAGAACATATGTCCTTTTTGACAACTATCCATGAGGCATGTTTTGTACTCTGAGGGCAGTGTTTTGTTAGGTTCGTTTGAATCTAGGTAAGTCACTAATCATGGTATCTAAGGATATTTTATTTGAGAATATTGTTACCAGGTGGACTGGACATGGATTCGTAGAACTAAGCGGAGGAAAATCTTTATCATTAGCACAATTGAGTAACGCAAAGTTCTCTAAGATTCTTTGCGAGTTTTACGCTTAATGTTACTACCTTTTTTTTAGAAATAGCCTTATGTATGGTAAGTGTTGAAACTAACACAGAAAAATTGACAGCCACCGTGACCAGGATTCGAACCTGGATCTCCCAGTTGTCGGTTGGGTATGCTATCCATTACTCCACCACGGCCAATTCTCTGCATATTTAGAATGTTCCTCTCGCCTGGACACCCTGCCAGATTCTCATTTCATGTTACGAGGCACTACGGGATTACAGAAGATTCCTCAACTAAAATCTCCGCCTGTAGCGGAGTATCTGGGACTGGGCGGCTGTCAATTTTTCTGTGTTCATTTCTCAATAGCCTAATTCGCATGTTATTTTCCTTTCATGACAAATATTAATCCATACATCTAACAGTTAATGTTATTATTATAACCTTTATCTTATGATGGTTTGCTTGACTATCTAAAGGTAGGCTTGTCACAACTTAGTACTAAAATTATACGTTGTATTATTTATGCATAGGTTAATTATTTATGTATGTTAATATTTTTTAGTTTGATTCAGAATACACAAATTGTCAGAGTGATTCTGATTTTAAAAATAATGTTTATATCATTTGCAAAAAACATTCTTATTAAACATTCCAAATTTGCAGAGATCACTAACTTACAGAAGAAAAAATTAAATCCTGTCTTGAGAAACTTCTTAACTTACTGGTATACTCTATCTCTGGCCAAGTTGGAAAATTCTAAATAAAAGTTTAAGTATGATGTAGAACACCCGTTTCTTATTCATTTTCGTTCATAGTTATATAATTCATCACGCAAAAATAAGTGGAAACCTTTTCTATACCAAACAATAAGGTTCTTAAGGATAATTTAAAACAACGATCTCCAACAAAAGATGGCAGCACTATCTCCGTATATGTTTAATGTATTCTTATCGTTGTACGAAATTTCAATGCTGCTCCTATATTTTCAAGCCTAGAGAATTCTAACTTTCAGGGAAGGAAGTTCATAACCAATTCAAGAGCATGATCGATGCCGATTTTTTATTTTCATTTTTCTTCATTGTTGTTGTGAATATCGAAACCTATAACAATGAAACTCTTTCAACAATGAACAAAAAAGGAAATTAAAAATTTGGCATCGATCATGCTCTTGAATTGGTTATGAACTTTCTTCCCTGAAAGTTTAAACTCTCTAGGCCTGAATTTGTAGGAGCAGCAGTGAAATTTCGTGTAACAGTGAACATATACGGAGGTAGTGCTGCCATCTTTTGTTCGAGATCGTTGCTTTAGATTATCCTGAAGCAGTATATCATCCTACATTTTGAATTCACGTAGCTATATGTTTATCTATAGCAATACACGGAGTCTTAAAATACTGTTAAAATGTACCATTTTGTTTCAGGCTCTTGATCTCTGGATGGCAGGTTGTATGGTGTTTGTATTTTCTGCTCTTGGAGAGTTTGTGGTCGTCAAAGTACTAGAAGTTCGTTACCAGAATGAGAAGATGTCGTCGGCAAAAGTGACGAGAATTTTCCCAATAGTAAGTAAATACACCTAAACAGATATTTAACATTCAAAAAGACTTTTAACTTACATTTATGACCCAGAAAGCAGCTAAACCTAACACTGTCACATCTCTGACGGATGACGTCCCACGGCGAGCACTCTTTCGGAGGCAGGAATGTAAAAGGTAGCGCCAAAGCCTTTGTCTAAGTAACATATAGCAGTCACGTACTGAAACTGATAGAAGCCCTGGAAAACCTGTCTCTGAGCCTGGCAGCAGGACTCGAACCTGTGTCCCTCCTCAGGGGAGATCCAAAATTCCCAACTGTAACCACTAGGCTACCGAGCTTGGGTACATACATATTCCTAGTGCATCAATGTTTGTAAATATACAGGGTGGGTCACGGGAAACGGACGGTTTTCAAATGGATAATCAAAGCAGGGAGAGAGAATAATGCCATGGTTCGGTCATGTCAGTGTCGGCTCGGATAGGCAAAATTCGGCACTGCTCGGCGCAGTCCTTGCGAACTCAGTTGCAGTTATTTTCGACTAAAACATGAGGACGCCCTCCTCCTGAAGATGAAGCACATTTTCATCTTAATGGCGCAAAAAACAAGCAGAACCTCCTATATTGGGCCTCAATAAGCAAGAATTTTTGGAGAGGGTAGGAGCGAACTTCAAAGAATAACTCAGCATTTGCATTCGCCAAAATGGTTGTCATTTAAGTGATATTCTTTTCCGTATATAATCTGCCACTACTGGAGTTGTATCTCTTTTCTAATGGTTCGTTTCCCATGACGCACCCTGTATACACTTACTACATGGTTCAAATAAAAAAAAAACTTAGGTGAGACGTACTGGAAAAATAGATGCAATTAGAAGTTAAAATGAGTTTGCCTATAGTTTGCTTTTAAATTGTGTAGTGAAAATTTTGAAAGGTTCTGTTCTGGGGGTAAAGACGAATCTAGGTCTCAACAGAAGAAAAACAAACGCAATGTTACTTTTGATCTTACTAATTACCACAAGACACGATGAATACAAAAGCGAATTCGTATCCTACTCGCCAAAAATGAGCCACATGTAAAACCAGTTTTCAACTAATCCCTGCCTCTTTAATTGTCGCTTTTTTCCTGTCTCGAGACCTTTATTTGTTCGATATACAGGGTGAATGAAAATCCGAGAGCACGGAAATTATATTTTTTTTATCCATTAGAACATTCTAAGACTCTGATGGTTAGCTTTCTAGCAAGGAGACAAGGTTAACCAGATGGTAATACTGTAAATACCTACCGTGCAAGTGGCGTACGGTTGACCTGCTATATAAAAATACACATACTTTAGGCAATTCGCCTGCCATTTCAGACCTTGTTCAATCCTTCAGGGAGAATAATGACTCAGCAGAAAGACTCAACCTCTCCAGTATTGTGAAGCATGACTCACGTCACGACTATGCCCAGACTAGACTTCTCGATATCTATTCAAATACATGTTATAATTAGGAAGTTCGTTCCATCTTTCCAGCTCCGTTTAGTTTTTTCGTAGTGCTTTTTTCTATAATCTACCGATTCTTGGCTGAATTATTATTACAGCAGTAACTTCAAAGGACTGGCCTCATCACCCTGTGTTCAGTGTACATTCAGATTCATAGAAAATGGCCTATTGGTATAGATTCTAAGTCTGGTAAGTCTATACCTCGCCTATACTCGTTAGAAATTTAAAATAAATATAGATTTTTTTATTTTCGTTCTTTTTCATTGTTGAAATGCTTCGTTGTTGTTGTGAATATCCAAACCAATAACAATGATGCTCTTTCAACAATGAAGAAAAAAAATTGGCATTGATACAACTCTTGAATTGGTTCTGAAAGTTTGAACTCTCTAGGCTTGAACTTGTAGGAGCAGCATTGAAATTTCGTGCAACGTTAAAAATACATTACACCTATACGGAGGTAGTGTTGCCATCTTTTGTTGGAGATCGTTGCTTTACATTAACCTTAACTATTCGACTACCCACCAATCTATTTTCAAATGTAAAAGCCCTGATAACACTGAATACATGTGATCAATAATATTCAACATGGTCTGAAAGTCACTAATCCTAAGTCCTAAGATTTCAGCATTTAAAATTAAACAATATAAAAAAGAAGAAGAAGAAAAAACACTTAGGAACTTATCTCGTCTTGATTTCGAAGCGTAAATTAAAACAATTTGTAACTAATATCCTTTCCAGGTCTTCCATTATTTCGTACACGCTGAAATGATTAACTGCAAGAACTTTTACTTTCTTTCAGAGCATAATTCGCACAGAACGCATCACAGCAGCTGGCATTCCCCACGCATCACCAGCCTGGGATGAGGAAGCAATGGAACTTAGGAACCGGAAACATGCAACATGCACTAAACATCCACGGTCACTTCTTCAACTCTCCTGGGTCGACAGAAACACCGGAGAGGAGAAGATCCTTTGGAAAGAAATCGATAAGATCTCCAGAGTCATTTTCCCGACATTCTTCTTAGTTTTTCTTATTTTATATTGGCCCGTTCTTTTACTTAAAAAATCCTAAAAAATGTACTTTATTTAGATGTGATCAATTACTATTACTCGATATGGAATCAGCATTACTAAAAAAGGTTTATCACGGAACGTACTACTCTAAACAGCTATGCAGGTTTATTGAAAGTAGTACTTATGCTGTATTTATTCAACTGCTTTTTACACTCTGAAGAGGTGTACTTTCGATGGCTCTGTGCGTTTGTATAGAGGTCAGGCTGGGAGTAGAACAACGATACGGTTTTCTATCACGATTATGCAAAGAAGTCCATTCCGAGAGAACTGCTGATGCTATTACAAGTCATAATTACAATGTTTGAATGATAGTATGATTACTATTTATACTTATGGCCTTTACATACATTTAAGGTCGTAAAGTCAAGGAACACAGTGTGAATAATAGAAGAAATGGACAAGGTATCAGCCCTGTCCTTGTTTCAAGTTACCATCTTGACATTTGGCTAGTGTAACTAACGTAAACCAATGGCTAAGATTTGTACCCATGTCCTTTCAATTACAAGGTAAGCACGCTACCGTTTAACCCCCCACTCCCACCCTAGGTGTCACTACAGCCTGTACAAGAGCATTATTATGACGCTTTGTACCCACCTCTCAGAAATTTGTATAAAAAAAACTTAAGCGGTCAACGTAAAAAGAGCATATAAACACACTGAGTTAAATAGATCTGAATATTTTGTAATTTTATTGAAAGATATTTTTGTAATAATAATAGTGCAGCATAGAAATGTAAGAATGTAATGTAATATCCGAATATTATTATAAATAACTTCATTTTAGAAAAATAAGTAAATAGGCTTATTTTTACGCAGAGCAGTTTTAGTATTATACAATGCAATAAAATTCTTTTTTTTTTTTTATTTAGTAGAAAACCTTAACAGAGTTTGATAAGTCTAAACGAAAACCCTTTCTACACGTAAAGCAAAATGCACAGGCACTATTTGTAACAGAAATATCGCAGGAACAACAGAGTTGTACAGTACCTAACTGAACAAGTGATTTTAAATAGGTGTACCAACTTGGGTTTCTTATGCATTTAACTCAATTATCACTACTGTATATATAAAAAAAAGAGCACATAGGACTATGCGCCCTTTTTAAGTTGACCATCTCAAATACGAGAGCTACAGAAACAGTTCGTGCTTGCCTCCATGTGTTTATGATTAATTATTGTACATAAAAAAAAAGGACTAAGTATATGAAATGATAAACATATAGTCGTAACCATACAAGTATACACGTTGTATTAAAGTTACGTTAGAAGATAGTCCCACCCGCGTTCAGTAACGTGAAATCGTTTACATGCAATATATGGAAATGTATATTTTCTTGTTTCTATAACTGGGATACTACTTTTCAATAAGAAACAACTATTTTAGTCTTGTTAATGCATATGCAAAAAAACAGAAGCTTGTATTTAAAAGCAAATTCTATGAATTAAGGAAGAAAATGCAAACTGTAAAATGAGTGACTATGATTATTTACTATGTTGTGTTTGCTTGAAGAATACAACTTACTGTTTACATCTTGTCACCTATTCATGATACGGTTAATATATACTTTTGATACATATATAAATTAATGATCAATCTTCGCTTCATTGTTTCTAGTAGTTAACGTGCAACAAAGGACTGTGTTATGTTACTTTCTGATGTCATTTATTAGATTTTAAAGTAGCTAATACATGTGTCAGGCACGTACCCAGGTATTTTTTTTTGGGGGGGGGAGAGAGGATTACAGGAAAGTTATACGTACGAAGGGAGAAACCACATTCAGTAACCACTCCTCTCTTTCTTTTTTCTATTTATGTATGTAATGTTTGTGAACCTGTTGCCATGTCCTGTATTTATAAGCTATTTATACCTTATAATTTGTCTCTCTCTCTATGTATATAAAACGCTTAAAATTATACAAGATTTATATAAAAATCGGGATTTTGAGAAGGGCCGGGCTTCCACAAGTCCCTCATGTCTGTTCGTTAAACGGAAAATAAAGTTGTGTACTTCTAATACGCAACTTAAGGTTAATGTAAAGGAAAGATCTCCAACAAAAGATGGCAGCACTATCTCCGTATATGTCTAATGTATTTTTATCGTTGCACGAAATTTCAATGCTACTCCTACAAATTCAAGCCTAAAGAGTTCAAACTTTCAGGGAAGAAAGTTCATATCCAATTCAAGAGTTCTAACCGTGCCGGTTTCTTTATTTTCTTTCTTGTTCATTGTTGAAATCGCTTCATTGTTGTTATGGATATCCAAACCTATAACAATAAACAAGAAAGAAAATAAAAAATCGGCATTGATCGAACCCTTGAAATGGTTATGAACTTTCTTCCCTGGAAATTATAACTCTCTAGGCTTGTTATTTATAGGAGTAGCATTGAAATTTCATGCAACGATAAAATTACATTAGATATATACGGAAATAGTGCTGCCATCTTTTGTTGGAGAGCTTTGCTTTACATCAACCTTAAGTACCAGATTTCATGTGAGTTACGTAAGGAGATACTTCGATGAGATCAAAATTATGTTACCCAAAGGTACGAAACGAAATACCTCCCGGGTCGAAATTCTCAGACCAGACATTTTTACAGTAAATAGGAAGCCATAAAGTTAAATTCTGAGCTTTACTTAATGGGATGGTTGTATGATAACAATATATCAACATCCTAGAAGTGATCCATCGTTGAGCATATCTTCCAGGGAAAGGAAAAAGAGTTAAAAGTACCCCGAGCCTTTACTCTGGGCTCCGAAATTATCCCCGTTTTCAAGCAGCAAGACTGCGAAAAATCTGTCAGAATGGGTAGTGTAAGCAGGGCTCTAACTCGTGGTCTTCTATTTTCCGGATAAGAGTCGGACGCAGTGATAAAAATCCGTTGTCAGAAAGGTTAGAAGAGGACCGACTTAAACCGATGTTAGTTTGAATTTAAGTATTTTTTAGTTTTGTTTTTACCGCCTTATAAAGTTTGATTGGATCAAGAGAAATATTGTTACCGCGCTTTTTATAAGATAAGATAAAATGAATTATATGGGCGGTAAGAACTGCGCTTTTTATATATAAAAAAAAAAGTTTCCAGTACTTAGAAAATTCGATGTGGTTTACATGTGTTGTGCACATAATTGATACACATCTTAATTTAGCTGAATTTTTGAAGTTCTATTGTTTTCCTTGACTATATAAAAGGAACAGAAAGTATGGAGACTTTGTGAATAGATAAAATATCGTCACCCTGATTGTAGAACCACGTAACAAAAAACTCAGATTTATGCATTCAAATATTGCTGACCTGCAACTACAACTGACATTTGAAAGTCTGCAATAACGTATTTCCTACAAAAAATATCATACATTTCAAACCGTATATTCTATCTATATCGCCAATGGATGTATTTACGCTCTCTTGTAGAACTGCAAAAACGGAGTTACGTGGTTATAGAACTAAGGTGGCGATATGCTACATGGAGAATCATATTGATTTTCGAAATGAAATCCAACATTCGTACTTCTTTTTTAACAGAAATAATTACTAGCACTGAAGATTTATCTATCAGAACCTGCTTCCAAAGGTAAACAGATCATTCAACAATTTGCACAATAGGCTGATATAATGTATTTCACAGAACGAAGAGAATGAGTTGTATGTAAAAATTAACTCCTGTACAATACAAAAGTAATTTAAATTACTAATAAGTTTAGAAAGCAAAAGAATCAAATTGTAAAAGATTGTGTGCAAAATTAACTCCTTTGCCTGAGTTTCTTTGAAGCCTATTTACTTTATATACACTGTGTTTGAATTTTGGTTCAAATTTTGTTAAATTAAAATTTGATATAAAGTAAATTTTAGTTTTTATTTTTGACCCTAACGTTTTGAAGGTGACTGACTGCACATAAAATTACAATTCTGTTTATATGGAAAGAGTTCTTCAGCATAGTATCTTAAGCCATACTGACGAAAGGCAGCCTCCTTATCTCTCCTATTTCTCTTAAGGATAATCTAAAGCAACGATCTCCAACAAAAGATGGCAGCACTATCTCCGTATATGTCTAATGTATTCTTATCGTTGCACGAAATTTCCTTGCTGCTCCTATAAATTCAAGCCTGGAGAGTTCAAACTTTCAAGGTAGAAAGTTCATAACCAATTCAAGAGCATGATCGATGCCGATTTTTTATTTTCGTTTTCCTTCATTGTTGTTGTGAATATTGAAATCTATAAGAATGAAGCTCTTTCAACGGTAAACAAGAAGAAAATTAAAAATCGGCATTGATCATGCTCTTGAATTTATAGGAGCAGCAAGGAAATTTCGTGTAACAGTGAAAATACACTAGACATATACGGAGGTAGTGCTGCCATCTTTTGTTAGAGATCGTTGCTTTAGATTATCCTTAATGTGATTAATGGCGAAATATTGTTCCAAATGACAATAATGCAAATGTAAATACATTTTCTTTTAAAGTTAGTCGTATTTTTTAATTTATTTTGTGTGTGTGTGCTCCACATAAATGACAAAGTTAAGGAAAACTTCTTATAGTTCACAGAGCAGTTGTACAGATATGAAAAAAAAAAGCGATAAGCTCTCGCCATCAAAGCTACCTTCAGGCCCCGCTACATTAAACACACACACTCACACCTGATCAATGCAATGGAATTCCAAATTTTAACAACTTTCAATAAGAACAAAGATTCAGGAGAAAGTGCATACTGTACTCCATCACTAGTTCACATCAAATAGCATTCCTTAGGTACACACACAGAAGAAAAGAACATCATGCTTTTTGTTCGTATTTAAGGCACTACTGAAGTATAAATAAGCATAATACAATTGATGAAATCATGAAAAATGCTTCTCCGTATTGTTAAATTGTAAATTTTCTTCTTTATTCTGGAATATGGGAAATTAAACATTTCATACTTTTTTTTTAAGGTCTACAGTTACAAGCTGTCAAGTCACACATTTACTCTGTTCATGAGGGAAGGAATGAAGAAGATAGCGACTATGATTTTTTTTTAACGTAGCTTCCCGACAATTGCCTGCTGTCACTAAGGGAGATTTTCAGAATAGTCAGGTCGGTGATTTGAACTCGGATTCTCTCAATTACGAGATAACACCACTCTCCATGGAGAAACGAATACATGTAGCGCACGTTATTCATTTGTGAAGCTGCTGATGATGTTAAAGTACATGGTACGAGAGTCTGTGGGACGGACGGACGGGGAAAGACAGAGAGAGAGAGAGAGAGAGAGAGAGAGAGAGAGAGAGAGAGAGAGAGACACACA
>JAGDQP010046658.1:2090-15236 GCA_022664845.1 Lepisma saccharinum
GTGTACATTAAGAAGTTTGTCGAAATAACTTTTTCACACATCCACAATTTTAGTCAGATACCCCTGAAGTACTCGACGAGCACTTCCAGTCAGACCTAAACTCGTAATGTTCTGGACCAACATAAATTCCATCTAAATTATTGATATAAATGAATATATTTTATATTCCTTTATTTAGAAAACCTTTTTAAGAAGTGAAGAACCTGACTTAGGATAGTGAATTTTAGTATCAAAATTTTAAGTTATAATATTTTACATATTGTTCGTCCAACATAAAATATTTCGAAATTAGATGTTTTGCAGTTGTGGAAGGATTAGCAC
This sequence comes from Lepisma saccharinum, assembly GCA_022664845.1. NCBI lineage: Eukaryota > Metazoa > Arthropoda > Insecta > Zygentoma > Lepismatidae > Lepisma > Lepisma saccharinum. The sequence continues at coordinate 2,412 of JAGDQP010046658.1, forward strand.
CAGGAAACATCAATAATTCACACGACTTAATTAAAACTTGTTCCTCTATCTGCACCTTAAAAGTTTAAAATAAACATAATAAAATGTATAATCAGATTAGCGACGAACCGGCAGAAGACGAATAGTAATGTGGATTTTAAGAGAACTAATTACTTAAACGACGTCTAATTTAGGCGTTCAAAGAGGGATTAAATTGATATTCTATTCCTACTGCAACGTATTCCTAAATTAGACGACTAATTTTCAAAGCAATGGTACATGATAAATGCACGTTTATTCAGCAATGATATTACTTGAAAATGTACTTCCTCATTTAGGCAAAATATGCCTAGATCTAGACCTCAAATTTAACTACGATTACATTTAGTACCAATCACATGTTTCTTTTTGTTTCTTATCTAATTTCGAGGCTTACTTCCTAAATAGAATAAAAATTATTCATATCTGTGGAAAGAATAATTCTGGAAGTACCATCGCGACCTATTTTACTATCCTGTAAAATAAAGTTATTGGCTTGGTACGCCTTGGTAGGAAGCAAACCTCAAAAACACAATACAGAAATAGACTGAGATCACGCATCTAACGTCATAAACGCTGTATACGTCCAGAAAGTAGAATGAGGTATTCAGAATATCTGAATGCAGTGAGTTATTGAACAAGGTCAGAGAAAATGCACAATTACGAGTGATTTTCCTTTATGAATTCAAACTAGTAACATCACCACAGCAAGCTGCAAAAAAAATTAACAGTAAATTTGAGGCAGAGATGGTGAATGAACGAATCATTCTCCGTTGGTTTGTCAAATTTCGTTCCGATGAAACAACATGGCAAACTGCGCAGCGTGGGCACCGATTAGTATTATGTTAGGATAAGCTGTTCAGAAACACCGTGGAAGCGGATCGTCGAAGTGTTCTGGCAATTAATCACCATGAAAATGTCAGTCGGCATCTCCGTGCTATCGGTAAGCTGAAAGGATGGACTCATGTGTGGCACATGTTTTGACACCGGCCAGCAAGAATCGCCGTCTGGATGTGTTCATGCCTTTGAGTGTAAGGAATAAGCGGGAAGGTTTAGTGCTTCGGATTGTCACTTCAGATGCAAAATGGATTTCCCATGACAATCATAAATGGACACAACAATGTGTTGATCCTGAACCATCTGTCCACTCACATAAGTTGTTGTTAGTTGTATGATTATCTATGGTTGAAGCTATCCATTATGTCTTTTTCAGACGAGGTAAAACTATCACTGCAAATCATTACAGGACTAAAATCCATTAAATGCACTGCAAGCTTGTATGGGATTATTAAGAAATGGTCAATAGACAAGGTGTCCTCAAGTTGCAAACACAATGCTGGCCCACATGCGGCGCAAAGAACAGTGAAGGTTCTTCATGACTTGCAATATGAAAACCTTTCTTATCTGCTGTAGTCTTAACTCACCTTCTAGCTATTACGGTATCTCGGTTAGTTCTTGGCAGGGAAGAAATTTCCTGATGATCGACGGTGCCACATAGAGTTGTGATTTGCTTCACAGACTTATTTCGTGACGAAATCCCATCATTGGGTGAGCAATGGCATTAGTGTGTGCCTGCAGACGGTAACTACTTTGATTAACCAGGTAATGCAGCTTTCACTTTTTGATCTGTTCCTGGGGAGGACATTTCATTCACAGCAACCCAGTATATTATTTTATATTGGAAACAGGAAATGCCATTTTAAAAAAAAAATTTAAAATGTGCGATGTGAGTAGATGATTATACATTTTTTTGTTACCCGTCTCTTCTATGGATAGCTGTAAGTTCCAATTGACGTGATTAAAAGCAGACCATGCTAAGTGCCTAATGTCTTCTGTTATACAAAAGGATTACAGTTATGGATGCCTGTAACATTCAATGTGATGGACGGTAAAATTATTGCTACTTTCATATAATTCCTTGGGCTATACCTCTTTACTAGAAACCGTATTTTGAAGATATTCATGTGTTACGGTTTTAGTCATCCTTTTCAACAACATTATAAATGCTTTTTATTTGCATGAATCAATTTGTATTAATGATATTTGATATAATTTTCTGCATGTAGGAGAAGATTTTAAGTTTTGCATACGAAGATTTTAAATAGTGTTATTTTAGTTTCTAACTTCTTATACATTTGTAAATTAATAGGACATTAATAATAAGCATTAAAAAACGATAATTTCTACTTGTGTTCAACGTTTCTAGTTCAACGCGCATAGTCTTGGAATCATAGTTCTTCTTTATGAATAACCAGAGTGTTGTCTTGAGCAACCAACAATCAATCCAAGTTTAGTGTTTAAAACTTTAAAATCTAAGGAAAAAATATTGTTCTAGTCTTATATGAATGCAAAAAGAACAAATTGTAAAGATTGTTTTACAGCTTTACTTCTATAATATTAATTGAATTCCTTGAAAAATGTCATTCTGTGATTTCAATTAGTAAGGAATCATGAATCATGAAATATTTAAATTAGGAGAACAACAACAAATTATAAACTATGTGCTGTTATAAAAGTCTACAAGAATCGCTTTCGTTTGCTAATGATATATTGCACGTTTTAGAACTTAGTTGAATTCAATTGATCTCAACTTAAAACATACATTAAATGTATTGAATCCGTTAAATTGAATGCCATATACATATTTGTAGGTATGTGTGTGGTTATCTGGGTACCATGTTAAGTAATGTGATGGAAAGAATATAAAACTCCTTACAACTGTGGCATCATATAGTTTCTAATATCTTCATGACTTTAAAAGAACTTATTATAATATATGACCAAATTATGTTTTCAGTAACTTTTGTGTACTTTAGTTTCAGCATTGATTTTATTACTAAACCGATAAAGGTGCCATTTGAAATTAAGTACTAAGTAACAAGAACCATGTTTCTTCTACATGAATATTTGACTAATGCTTCATTCCATGGATTTACTTATCTCACATCGAAAACAGATATTCCTATGAGAAGGTATTTATTAGTAACTTAATATTGATTTCTTATTAAGGTATTTGATTAATATTTGTAACTGTTTCTTTCCCCGTTTTCCTTCTTTAATCGATGATATCTAGTTACGACATCTACTAACAATATTTATGAGATACCTTATTTCCTCTCGTGTAAGTAGTTGTTTATTATATACGGTTAAACAAACTCACTTAAAAGTACTGGGATAGATTTCATCAGCAGGCTGAGCAAAATATCGAACCAGGTATAACCTTAACATTTTGGTGATAAATTCTCTTTCTTATAATGCATACATAATGTTACAAAGCCAGTGAGTTGAACAATGAATTAAACGTGTACAATGTTTGATTATGGTATCCTTCTGGTAGGTTTGATCTCTGGGTGGGTTTCTAAAATTTTCTTTAATCATTTCACGATTCGTTAGTTAAGCAATTTTAGGTATCTTAGATGTTTTAAAATAACTTACTGATTTGTCAAAATTTAAAACAAATTAGTCTGGTCCAAAAAAAGGAATAATCAAAATTGTTACAAAGTCTGTACTTTCAGATTTGTATCCATCAGCTTCACGAAACAACCTTACAAGTAGTTTAATAATACACGTTGATATATTCATTTTGATTTACTTCACGTCTCTCTTGCTAGATTGATTTGTTTGCATTGGAGTAAGTTCCCCCCAGCAATAAAAATTATTTGATTTAAGGCTTTTAATAGATAATAGTTCGATAAAAGAAGAAGAATGCCAGACGGATAGGAAGGAAACAAGCAAGGATAGCAGCAGAGCGAGATGCGTGGAAATGATGACATTTGGAAACACACACACAACACACACTCTCTACCTCCCTCTCTCTCATTCACACACACACACGTAAAATCTAACATTATCTGTGCCAGTAGACTAATATATTCTTTTTGAGAACACCCATACAGAATTCAAGGCATCCTATTGCATGCCGGAGAATATAATTTAGAAACTGTCGCAAGTTTCGGTATAGATCTACCAAGGAAACGGTAAAAGAAAAACGCATCTACCAGGTGCTTAAATATGAAACCGGAATTTATGTACAGAAAACACACAGTGATTGGATGACAATGCTAAGAACTATTTTATTCGACGTATTGGCCATCGCTAGCGATACATTTCTTCCATCGTTCAGGCAATGTGTGGATGCCAGACCATGAAAACTGTGACTCTTGTGCTGCAAACCATTCTTCAAGTCATTTTCCAATATTTTCGTACGATGTAAAGCGCTGGTCAGTAAGTTCGTGTCCCATGGACGCAAATAAGTGAAAATCGGAAGGCGCCAAGTCTGGTGAGTAAGCCGCATGCGGAGGGATTTCCCAGCCAAACGTCTCAATCGTTTCCTTGACCGGTTTTGCTGTGTGTGAGGGTGCATTATCTTGAAGCACAATCACTTTATGTTGTCTTTGGTCATATTCTGGTCGTTTTTGACGCAAAGCTTGATGCGAACCGATCATTTGTTATCGGTAACATTGCGTATTAACGATTTTGCCTGGTTTCAGCAGTTCATAATAGATCACTCCCTTCTGATCCCACCAAACACAAAGCATTGTCTTCCGTCGATAGCGATTTGGTCTTGTAGTCGATGTCGCCGGTTCTCCTTTAGTTACTCATGATCTTTTATGCTTAGGATTCTCGAAATAGATCCACTTTTCATCTCCAGTCACAATTCGATGGAGAAATGATTTTCTTTTGTACCTGGCGAGCAGAATTTCGCAAGTGTTTTTTTCGGTTTTCCTGCTGTCGTTCAGTCAATGCATGTGGAACCCATTTTCCTACCTTCTGAATCTTGTCCATGGCTTTCAAATATATGGAAACTGCTTCGCGTGTCACATTTAATTGTTCCTCGAGTTGTTGCGTTTGAGCGTCATCCTCATCCAAGAAAACTTGCAATTCGCTATTAGCAAACTTTTTCGGTGATCTTCCACGTTCTTCGTTTCTCACGTCAAAATCGCCATTTTTAAATTGTTTGAACCACTCATAGGACTGTGACTTACCAAGAGCATGATCACCGTAAACTTCGACTTTAATCAACAATTATAAATTAATGTAATATTCAGTCTAATATTATGCAACACAATTGAATTAGAGAGAAGAATATCGGTTTCTGGACAAACAAATACAACTAAGTCAACTGTAGAAGTACAGAGCAAGCTAAACAAATAAGAAATTACTTTCGATAAGTTATGCAAGCAAACGTATATTATTACGACATTTGTAAACTTCTGTTTATTTTTTAAGCGGTAGATGGTTAGTGTCTCCAAATATGCTTCCAAAGATTATTCTTGAAATATTGTGGTGTCCTATATGGGTAGTTCTCATAATAGGGGCAAAAATGATGTCCCTATTCAATAATTTTAAAATAACGAAGGTTTTATTACGCTCAAATTAAAATATATGTGTGATACAGTCCCTTGAACAATATAATGCACAGATCTTGTTCACAATTTACTATTCGTAGAAAATTGATTGGTGCAAAATTTAAAACTAAATGGAGAATGTCATTAGCATGGATGTCCCTAACTACATTTTCATTGTTTTTTGTCCTTATAAGGTAACTGTTTTTATCCCTACATCTTTGGTAGTAAGTGACAATATTCTATCGATGTTGAAATTTACTGAGCTCCAAGCTTTGCTTCCAATCTTAATTTAATCATACTATAGCAATTCTATAATATTTGTCCCTTATGTCTGCAGTCATTAGCATGGAGACATTTTAAAGCGATATATCATTCGCGTGAAAGAGAAATGTGACCTGCCAACAGTGTGACTAGAACGCTTTTCGTGTACCATTTGTTGGCCAGTGCTGTTGGAGGGAAAATCGTCGCAAAAGCACGACATAACGAACTGTGTGTTTTAGTTTCCGGCTGAGTAGGAAAATTGATTGTCATTAGCGTGGAGACTGTGAAAGTGAAGGTATGTATCAAATCACTGTGATATTGTTCCTATTTGTACAGTTTTAGGTACTTAAGCATTGCAAGTAATGTCGTTAATAATTTCTCGAATTGGCGGTATTACGAGCTCAAAAACGCAGTTTTGTCATTAGCATGGATAGTAATATATGTCATTAGCATGGAAATTTTGGACCATGCTAATGACTTGATCAACCATACTAGTGACACATGAGGAGGATATTTTCTTTTTATTATGAGAACATGGAAATATACCTTTCAGAATTGCATCTAAAACCCTCAGGTTTGTTTCTAGTACGAATGACATATTTCAGTGACAACTCATCAGAATTGTGGGGGTGTTCACAATCTAAGTAGTGATCATTAAACATACATTTGGTAAATTACGTTGCGCAAAAATGTATAGGATAAAAGTTCGTATCTACCTTAACAACATATTTGTGAACTTAATTGTAAAAAATAAAATTCTTATAGTTTGTGATAGCAACTTTAATAGATACTACAGTAATGAAGTATGTTTATATATTTATTGTGTTCGCGAATTCTCATCACAGCACTTCAATATTGTGTTCTTCAGTATCACCAATCAGATGGGAAGGAAAAAAGACCATTATTAATAGCGAAGACATCTTAAGAAACGAGAATGTGAAAGGCGACGGAGGGAGAGTATCAAAAAATACCCTGAGAGGTTCGAGCAGCTTCGAAAGAAAAAGGACTAAATATATGAACGCGGTAAACTGTCTGGGCGAATAAAACAGGTTGCGGACATGACTTCAAGAGTACGTCGAGTTCAAAGATGTGTATGGAGAGATGCCCAGAAATCATCAAGACAACGTAAGAAGAAAGATGATTTTTTTCACAATCAACTAAGGAACAATTCCTCTCCACCAACTGATGAGGAAACCAGAAGTATGAAAATCATGAATACTGTCCCTTCAACCTCTACTGCTCCTAGTCTCCGTGTTCCAAGAAAACCATAACCATCCCTTGTGCTTTCTGAAAGATGGTAAAAAATATATAGGCCATAAGTGTGTTAGACGTGATCGTGCAAAAACATACAGAAGACTGAAAAAGATGAATGCTGAAAATAAAAAATTAAGAAAATAAGACAAATATAAGGAAAGGTACTACCATTTGAAGAAAAGAGACTCCATCAAGAAATTCATGAGTGATTCTGGAACTCCTAGAACAAACGTGTATAAATTTCTGAGAGGGAGAACTGTGCCCCGGTATGTCACAAAGAGGCTTGTTTTTGGAGAAGTTTTAAAATCGGAACTTGAAACTGGCTTTAAACACTTAAAGACCAACAAATACAAGCAAATATTTAGGAAGGTCATACCAGGAAGAATAATACGAAAATACAGCCTACATAATCAGGCTAAACCATTTCTACAATACAAACTTAGTACATCTAATATAAAATTTCGTACATCGAAATATTGTTATGAACGAGACGAAAGTGCCCCCCAATATGTCTTCTTTACACGCAAAGTTCAGGAATTTCTTGAAGATGATGAAAATTCCACACTGTGCCCAGGAAAAACAACACAATTCAAAAAAATTGTGTTACGAAACAGAGGCGAAATCTAAACGAAAGTTTAAAAAAATTGCACCTAAAATTTAACCAGAAGTGTTCATTTAAGATAAGTTACAGTATCTTATGTGGTCTAAAGCCATTCTGGATTGTTGCCCAAAAGGTAGCGGATAGAGATACGTGCCTTTGTATAAAACATAAGAATGTGCGTTTATTGGCTCGGAGATTGTGTCATTTAAATGTTAACAAGCAAACTACTTTGGAAGAAATAATATCGTATATGACTTGCAGTGATATTACCGAAATGTGTATTTCAAGGAAGTGTGACTGTTGTCGAAACAATCGACTGATGTTACAGATCACATTACAAGCAATGGATATACAAGAAAGAGAAAACATGTAACAGTAAAGGTGTTGACATTACGGTTCAAAGGGCAATTAAGGATTCAATCGAAATTTCTGTCAAGGATCTGGTGATGTATTTGGAATATTCACTGGATACCTTCCTTCATCATCTTCTAAATATCAAACAGCAGTACCTCACCATGAAGAAGCTGAGAGATAACGTTGCTACAAATGAAATTCTACTGCATAGAGATTTTTCTCAGAATCTCAGTTTGTTCATTTTGGTGCTTCTCGTCAACAAGTTACACTTCACACTGTAATACTCTGCACTAAAAATTACAAAGAAGCATTTTGTTCTCTTTCTGACAGCCTCCGTCATGATCCTTTAGCCATACTAAAACACATGAAACCCGTTATGAAAAAAATACCTTGACATGTTCCCCCAAGTGACGAGTATTCACTTCCTGTCAGATAGTCCGAGCACACAATATCGCAACAAAACAATGTTTGCAATAATTGTTTCCAAAAGTCAATGTTATCACCTGGAACTATAGTGAATCCGGACATGGAAAAGGCGCTCCTGATGAAGTGGGTGGTATTATTAAAAGAATAGCAGATCGTTGTGTAGCCCAAGGTGAAGAAGATATACACGATTTCCTACTGTTGCATGTGTTGGGTAAAAATCTGTCAGATATAGACATTTTTGCCGTGCCTTACACATAATAATGAACTCAGAACATTCGAGTGTTAAAGCGAAAGACTTCCAGGTAAAAGGTACTACGCAAGTTCATCACGTTTTATGGAACAGATGTTCACCTACCATGTGGTTTCGAAGCTTAAGCTGCTTTGGATGTGATTCGAAATCAAAATGTGCACATTATCATATTGCTACACGTCGAGTTAAAGATTAGTGTAGTGTAGCTGTTCACTTTTGTGGCAGGAAAAGTACTTCCTACAATGTTCTCAATCATAAGTGTCAATTATATATGCGAAACTTACTATTATTTTGAATCTTACGTTATAAGTGGACTGTTTGAATGTGTAACGATAAAAAGTTGTGTGTATTGTAGTTTCACAAACAGTCATGGTAAGAAAGTCATTTTTAATTGGTTTGGGTCAAAAATGTCAATTTGTAGCAGTATTATTTTTATTTTCATCTACGTTGTCATTAGCATGGATACAATTGTCATTAGCATGGAATGATATTTCTGGAAGAAAAAAACAATATTTTTTATAAACTACATTTATGAAAGTTGAGCTCTGCCTATTATGAAAACGTAGTCCTAGAATGTATCTAAGCCTACTAAAGAAAAAAAATAAGTTATTTAAAACATTAATTTTTTTCTCATTTTCATTCCTTAATTTTGTCCCTATTATGAGAATTACCCACATAATCATTAACTGGAAATACGATGATTTTGGTTTATAGGCAGAGATCTTCATCGTTTGAAAGTTATTTAGTTGTTTGAGAATTAAAGGATCCTTTTCGATGTTTTGTTTATGTGATGCATTCCAGCGAAAATTGGACATTGTCACGACAAAACGATTTTTTTTTGTTTTAAGTGATATCGTGTTTCGCACGAGCAAGTATCCAATATTCCAGAAACATGTTTTTTCAAGCCTGAGATACACGATGTAGCATCCATGCTGTTTGTTCAACACATCTCGAAGTTAAGTTGTTGTTTTATATATTTTTACCGTATTTACGCTGGACACCACCACCAGCGCAAGGTTTAGAAAGAAATTGGTATATGAGCATATTAAATGTAAGTGTCTAATACATAGTTCAGCATTAATTTGGAAAACGGCAAATTAAGCAGCATAAAGAAAAATAGCATATATTACAAACAAATGAAGAGAAGAGAAGCAGCAATAAGGAAAAATGCCAGAGACTACAGAAGAAGATTCAATCGGGTTGCAACAAGGCACATATAAGCATGTACGACAAAACAAAGAATGCAACGGACGAGAAGAGGAAGGAATTAATGTAAACGTAGCTTCATCACGTTCGACATTTTTACACGACAAGTATATGTCCACAGTGTAAAAAAGGCTCCCCAAAATCACCAAGAAAATTGCACAGATTCCCTTCAAGAATAAAGGGACGTCCATTCCCGCAGCAATAAGAAATAATGGAGTAAATATAATAAATTTACAATTATGATATAATTTCCTGACAAAGCCCTTGCATCATACAGTACATAAGTGTCAAAAGAAGGCAAGAAATATGCGATGACTAAAAGAATACTAAAATGAATATTGAAGAAAGGTTTAGTATTTTCAAGATAGAACCATCACATAATAAATAAATAAATATTAGAGCAGAAAAACCAACGTTTACTGCTCTCTAACTAGATACTTTTATCCAGTGATGCAGATGAGAATATTGCTGCTATCGTTTTACAAAATGTATTGGAGCCCCGTCAAAGGCTATGACATCACATGTAGCATTCAATACTATATCTTTGTGTACCTGAGTCCGAAAATAGTGTTATGTAAATGTTACATTCATGCAGATGTTAAATACAACTTACAGTGTGTTGATCAATTTATTGGGGATATCTCATTTGAAGAGATCACCGAATTACCAATAAAACAACTGAAATAGGAAAGTTCTTACATAAATGAGTTTACTTGATGCATTTGAGGAATTCTCAAGATGTTACTAAAATGAGGTGTAATTCATTCATTGCTAAAACACAACTTCACGTTGATTTTGATTGTGATCGTGATCGAGATCTACTTTGATTGTGATTTCCTAAGTCCAGACTGCTTATGTCAGTATGTGACGAGATAAGACATCTTTGTGGCGATGCAACCCAAATTTTGAGGGCCTGTAGCTCCAAACTTACGCATGTCTCGAAATTTCTTCAAATGATTGTTTCTTGTTTTGAAGCGAATAATCACATCCCGAAGTTTGCAATATTATTTTAGGGACACACTGTAGGAGTGCTCTAAGTTTCACTGGAATGTAGTGTTATTAATTCCTGTTAATTTCACTCTTCTTTTATTTAAATTTGTGATCTTATTCTTCACAAGCAAGTGCACCGGGACAAAAATGTTACGTCCCTTACGTTGTTATGTTGCGTCTGTTACAGGCTTTAAACAATTGCCATGAAGAAACTTATTGAGTAATTCCAATAGTTTATAGTACTAAATCAGTAATAAAAAATGTTATTAAATTTTCTTCTTCAATAAAAAAATTTAGATCTTAAAACATTTTTACTTTCAGAAAAAAAATGCAATTTTCCCTAAGGACTGAAAAACTCATGTCCAATCCGTGTTATGTCCGTTACGAAAATTTAAAACTTTGTATTTTGTAAACTATTCAAGATGGAAGCATTTTTTTCACAGAATGCAAATCAATTCATGGACTACATTTGATTAAAGTTTTAATTTTGAGATGTAACATTATCTTTATAAAAGACATACATAAATGTGTAAAAGTGCTGTCCGAATTTTGCATAAATTACGCTTGAATACACCTCATCTAAGATGAAACAATTTTGCTGCTTACATAGATGCTCACATGTTCATACGTGGGCATTACTCTAATTGTCTCGTGGTTCAATTTTCTGATATTCGGAGTGTGGAGGAGTAGCATCTTATTCCTTTGACAGAGTTCATCACAATGTAAGGATATTAAAAGAAAAATATCTTCCAGAAGTAGCAAAAGTGTCAATAGATGAGTTACAAGCGCGTTAGTGTTAGATAGAAAATATTTGAACGAGTTGCAGATGATTGTCATTATCTCAGTTCTTTTAGTAGCATCGGGCAGATATAGAAATACTACCTATCAACAATATCGATATCGACTTTATTTTCATGTTCTTTCCCCTTCCTTATTCTAACCTGATCCAAAGATACTTAGGCCAATAATACAAAAATAATCGAAATACATTTTTATAAGAACAAAATCTCTTTAATCGATTCCAGCTGTAGGTTTCTTGATGAGTGGAAAGGTAATGCCGATGTGTAATAAACGATGAAGAAATTTTGGTGACTAAGATGATATGTATATGGTGTAGCAATAACAAAATCAGGGAATATTTCGATAATTTCTAGCAGCTGATTCGATGCACTATAGTTCTCTGAACATTTGGCAAAATGGATTGAACAGATTTGAAAAGTAGAATGTCGAAACTTTCTAAATGCCATTGTTTGAAAAAGCACTTTTGCCCACCAGCATGTTGAATGTACAGACCCGCATGTTTCTATCGTTGTTCCATGTGTCAAATGAATAGGGAAGAGGTGAAAATAATCACCATCAGCAAGCGGTGGTCTAAGAGTTTGACGTTCTAAGTGACAGACTGAGAAGATAATTCACAAGTTCTTAGTCAATGGCAATAATGTTTTAAGTTGCTACAGATATTTCGTCAGCATAGAGACAAGAAGACAAAATAACCAAGATCTCCGTTCCCCAAACCTTCCACAAGAATAGTAGACCCAGCCTAACGTAATTAAAGTGACTTCTAATGATTTTTTTGATTTTAACGAAGCTGTTGATACACTGTTCAAGTTGTAAAAATGCAACGTTTTAACTGCATAATGCTCACAATGTGTCATATTTATCCACCTCAAGTAGCTATTGAATGTACTTACAAAGATAGAGAACATTGGACACAATTCGAGGTTCTCAAAACAGCAAAATCTATGGATGATACACAAGAATCTTAACTATATCTAAAAGATCAGTCCCATGTGTCAGCTGACCATGTTGTCTTGTCTTCCTAAACAGCACAGAAAGTTTTATAGAACACTTTCAGAAGTTAAATTATTCAATAAAACAGACAGTGTGAATGGGTAGTGTGTGTGTTTTCTCTACTAATGTAAGTATTGGTAAAGGAAGTGTTCAATAAAATCTTAATCTTGCGCTATCCAGTATCATATTGCTATAATTCTGGCTTTAGCCAAAGCTGCATTTCATATTGCTGTAATCTTGGTTTTAACCTAAGTTGCCTAAAGGTATTACAATTTGAACTCAAATTCAGAATTATGTTTGGAATAATCGCAAGTACAATGTTGTTT
>JAGDQP010046659.1:0-14687 GCA_022664845.1 Lepisma saccharinum
CATTTAAAATGCTTGTAACTTTTGTCCTAATTAAGATAGAGATGTGATTCTTGCGTCGTTGTAAAGGTCTTGGACAACCCTTTCATTTGATATGCAACACTTGCCTCTCCATAAGAAATTGAACATTTGACCTTGAATTTTGACCCATTGACCTTGAACAGAAAAAATTCGTAGGCTTTTATTATCAAAATAATCAAGTAAATTTAAATTTCGAATTCAATTTTTAAGACCTATAGGCAACATTGGCTCAGGCCGGATGGACGATAATGGGATGATTGGTGGAATGAAGGAAGTGAGAGGAAATGAGATACCCTGAGGAAACCTACGCGCACACTGTTTGTCCACCACAACGTCCACATGGCACAAGCAGAGTTTGAACCAGCGAATCCAAGCTCCAGAGATGAGCGCTCTAACCACTGATACAACGCGGCCTTAACGTGTAGTGGTGGACTTTTGTGTAGGCCATCTTGAGCCATGGGGATAAAAAATCAATATGGCCACCGCAATATTCAATTTCTAGCATATAAGCAACCATATTATGGGAAATATTTGTTGTACATAAGTCAGGACACAGTTTAATTGACTTAAGATTTTAATGCTATTCTAAATCTTTTGTAAGAATTATGAAACACTTTTTGTTGAATTTAAAAACCCTATTGTCTTATAATTTCATAATTCCAAGGACTTTGGTGAAAGACCCAGTATTGCGTGCATGGATTGCGTATTAGGAACTACATTTTGACTTTCGTCTAGGAGTTTTTCGCATCAAGCCTTACATACCATTCATTACTTACATACAATCCTTACCATTCATTTAGCAGAATGTTGTAATCAGTATTTAGCAGCGAAATTAAACGAAAATTGTTTTGCTTACTACTTTTTTCTTTGGGAATTAACACACCGGTAAACTCCTGATCATTATACATTTTTACTAATATCGGTATTACTAAGTCTTTAAAACATTTATACCACTTGAGACCTAAACCAGAGGACGCCCTATTGTCCACTGACTCTATATGGCATCCTTGGTCTGTGCAGAAAAAGACCTTCCTACATCATGTTTTTCTTTACTAGACAAAGTATACCAATTATTTTGTTTTACCCAAAACTCTTTTTACAACCTCTTTTCTTACTATACAACAATTTATATTTTTCTCTTACAGTCTTATATATATATCTTGCGAGTTACGTCCTTTTCGTCAGTAAATTGATTGAATATCTTGGCCCGCCACCGTTTACGTTCTTGGATTACATGCGCCTATATCGCTACAGCACCACACTTCGTCGGCTGAGGTTCTAACTACATAGGATTTTAATGTTAGATAGAATCTTATAATTCTCAGCCGACGACTTCCTCCTGGCGGACCTGTTTCATTGTAATTATATAAAAGCCAGGCTTGAAACTTTAATAGTTCTATTAATATTAGAAAATGGACCATTATTGCTTGGTAATTACAGAATTTAAAACATAATTTAACAATTCTGGAGTATTTTGTTCTGGTTAAAATCTTGCTTATTTCCGAGTATTTCATGTACTTGGCACAAACGAATGAGTAACATAGAAATAAGTAAGTTTGAAACAAATTTGGTTTGTTTAATGGAACAAATTTGGTTTGTTTAATAGAACAAAGTTGGTGTGTTTAATAGAACGAAGTTGGTTTGTTTAATGGAACAAATTTGGTTTGTTTAATGGAACAAATTTGGTTTCTTTAATGGAACAATTTTTTTTTTGTTTAATGGATCAAATTTGGTTTGTTTAATGGAACAAGGTTGGTTTGTTTGGTAGAACAAATGAGAACCTTAGTAAACAAAGTCTATTCTGACTTTTAGAACGTAAATATTATCCTGATAATTGTCGTAGGATACGTAGAAACGCTTTAATGCGATATTGGTTGTTGTTAATAAACGTACAGTAGGCCTTTTAGTACAGTAATATTGTATTTCTTTGCAGTTAGGATGATGGAAATTTTAAGTTCTAAAAGTTTTCCTATATCAACTGAACTCCGCTTCAGTCAACAAGAATTGCGTGTGAGCTAGTAGGCGAGGCGTCGAGCTGCCTACTAGGACCCGTGTTCAAGTCTCTTCGGTACCATCGTAATTTCTTGTTCACTGGTGCCAAACAAATTCGTTTAAACAAATTTTTGTTTAAAATAAATACAACTATGTTTAGGCTCTATTTGAACATTTTTTGTTAACCCCAAATAAGTTTCTTTCCCTCTGTGCAGACACACCTTGCAAGCAACCCCCACCCACAAACCCCGTGGACCCATTCAGATATCAGCTTCTACATACGTGCCTGGGCATATCTACTAGAAGTATTTGGTGACCCGATCTTGACCAAAATAACCAGACTGACTTTCTGATCACTCAATCCGATGATCGAATAACGACTAACACTTCAGACCAGACGACTACCTCAGTCGGCAGTCATTTGCAAATGCCTGGGATTAATTTTGTTCTTTCGGGAGATATATGACTACTTCCAAGTGTTATTACTACTATTAGAAACTTTTCGGCATAGAATTTTTGGTACTCTGGGGGTAAACACCTGTCTCAGTAACCCCCTGAAAGAAACACTGTTCTAACCCAACATTGTATGATAAGGAAAGAACAAAAACTATACTTTGCCTTCCGGGTCACCAGATCTGTCCGGGTCTCAATAATGGACCGGGTAATCTTGTCAAAATTTGATCTGGTGAGCCGTTTCAGCTCTGACATCACAACAAAAAACGCAACATACCTGAAAACTATGGATGTTTTCTCCCTCGCAATTTCAACTAGCACCTTCTATGATTCATCATAAAAAGGATATATCTGTCTAACCTTCAAAGAGCTCTATCAGTTTCTTGGGTTTGCTAGTCTTTATGTTATTTTGACTTTCACAGTGATTAACACATTTACCTGCAATACACGCCTTGCCCCAAAAGATTCTAGAAAAATGTATGTAACTTGCAGTATAGCCACAGTTGACCACAGCAGTATTCTACATTAAATTGTAGTCAGCCGAAATTTCATTAACTTGTTAGTCTGCTTTTATGTAATACTTTTCATTTATTCCCCAGAGTAATACCAAGTTTCGGACTGTGTTGTGTTTTGTTTTTAGATGTAATCTCATGCAACGAAATATTACTCAGTAAAAAAAAAAGTTTCATTATAATTGAGTAAAAAGTTCTTATCTATGCACTGAGAAACAATTTTCTTAGAAATGAGATATAGCATTCTCATTTAATTCAAAATAAGAGCAAACTGGTTTGAAAAAGATCTGTAATCTTATTTTCAAACCGACATGTCCTCATTTTCAATTAAATGAGAATGCTAATATCTCATTTCTAAGAACAATGTTTCTCAGTGCATAGATAAAGAACTTTTTACTCAATTATAAGAAAACTTTTCTCATATTTCCAAGTAATTGAATGTAAATAACAGTACTAGGGGGGAAAACCTACTCAAAATCACTTAAAACTGAAAGCCCCATTCCGTACGTTGTCTCATAGCATTTGAGAGACAAGAAAATAGTCCCTTCTTTCGTATTCTGTTAGGAAGACTCGACGCACGTCCGCACATGATTAATATGCTACTCATCATCTTGCCTTTGTTTTCCCCCTCATCAAGAGCAGAACAGAAACGTCGGAACTATTGTCATCTCTGAGGCGAATCCTAATTAGGGTTGACACGTGGTAGGTAGTGTTTCAGAAGTTTCCATCATCCTTTTTTTCTTTCATAATTTATTACTATATGATGTGTAAATAATTAATTATTTTGTCAATAGAAAAGAAAGTTATAGTATCTTTTTATTATTATTATTTAAAAACTCGACTTTACACAAAAATACATTATTTGTAGCCTATTGCCCAAAATAAGAAACTAAATCTTTTATTTTTCTTGAGACAGTTTCAGTTAAGATTGGAACTTTAATTTATTTTCTATGGACAACAGAGGCATTTGTGCCCTAAGTCGGAAAGATAACGTCTTTTGATAAACACTTTCTCCCTGATAAGAATAAGGAAAGTAACAGTCACGACACTGGTTTGTATATCATCCCGGTATTTTCCTGGTAAAGTTAAGAATAATCTTGATGTGACAGCTGGCAGCAGATCTCGAATCTCCGTGCTTTTCCAAAACTGTTCCGAAGTCCTCGGTCGTAACCATTAGCCCAGAGGTATGTGCAGGAAGATGCTGGCCTCGGTAGCTGTGTAGTCTGAGCCGTTAAATTACGTCATAGCTCGACAAGTATAATGGCATAAGCAGGGTCGGCCTAGCCAATCACACTCGAAGTAGTACCCAGTACATCTATTTGAGTTATGTTTATGATTGGCGAATGCAGCTTAGCTTACAAAGACCCTATTCAGGGGTGTAGCCACAGGGGGACCGCCTCCCAAATAATGTGTGTGCCCTCAAATGAAAATTAGGATAATGCAGTAGATATACTAAGTTTCAGGCACTTCATACACGATCCTTGTGGGCTCGACATTTGCTGCTCACAAGTATCGACCCTTTCATATATTCTTTTAATACTTATATCCTTTTTATAAGAATTGCTCAAAACGAGTATTATTTTATTTGTATACCAACCTATTAATTAATGGCAAACAATTTTGTATTGAGGCGCACGTAACTGAACTGGTCAAAATAGTATCCAAATGTGATTATTAAAATAGAAACAATTCCGGGTTTTAGGGCGCTTTTTCACCCAGAAGATAAAATATAAATTGACTTTTTGTGCACTATTAACATATCAAAGAATGTTGAAAGTTCAGAAGCTAATCAGTGTAAGTCAAAAGAAAAAAATGAAAATTGACTTACGTGTTGTGAACGATATAGCATTTCAAGTTCTTTCATAGGCACAAACAAGTAAGTCAATGATTTCATTAGTATCTGCCAGATGGCAGCACTATCAATGTCCACTGAAAAGAGTGTGAATTTATTCAGCGGTTTTTCTGTTTCATTTTTTTTTTTCTACTTACACTAATTGGCTTCTGAACCATCCATATTATATTATATATATTAAGCTTTCATTTTGCATGGCAAAAGTTAAGGCTGATAGCCTTGTCTTCCACTTAACCATGATATATGATTTACGTATAAGAAGAAAAATACTCATAAATACAAGCTTCTAAGTTGATAAAACATATATACAGACACAATACACACACAATAGCCTACAACTACAAGAAAACAATAATAACAGTAATACATGAACCCTTCCCAATTACATTGAATATATCTCTCTCTCTCTCTCTCTCTCTCTCTCTCTTCTTACTTTCCCTCCCTTCCCACTTTATCAATATAGACCAAATTGAGAACCCCTCCAACCCCAACACAATAACAAGTTAAAGAAATAAATGAGGTAATACAAGGATAATGACAAAACCGCATTTGAACGAAGGTACAAATTGAAGCACGAGTATAAAAAAAAAAACTTTCATTGAAATCTAACATTTTTGACATTGTTGTGGGTAAGTGAGAGAAAGTAACTATAAAGCTTATATCTAAATCTGCTTAGGGAACTGTTCGAACTTCTGAAGGTTGGTATATGCTTCCAAAAATTCGTATTGTATGCATATTGAAGGCCCAATATCTCTGCTGGAACAAAATATAAAAATCTCATTTTTTTTCCACATGTTATACACTAATGTCAGTAGAAACTACGGTAAAAGTTTGAATTTTGATATTTGAATTTGAAGGTAGCTACAAATTTGGTACAATTCACAAGTTAGTCACTTATGTCAGGAGAAACTAATGTAGAAATTTCAACTTTGAGTTTAAAGGGAGTCACAAATATGCAAATTGTGGGGAGGTTGAATAATGCTCGTGCGCGCTTCGGTAAATGTTACATTACCACCCGAGTACTAAAGGAAGATTTGAAACGAAAATTAGGTCCTGAAATATCCTTGTAAGATAGTTTATTTTATTTATATCCAGTGTTCAGTTGGCAACATGGCTCCGCATTTCCACTCTGTCCTTTTTCATTCCATTATGCAATCAAGCCTTTTGCAAAACGCAACCACGTATCTATCTGTATGTGAAGCGTTATTTTCATCTCTTGTTACTTAACCATATCAATTATCATTACAATAGTAAAATCGTTCTTCATAATTCTGTATTTCTTTTAATAATCGTTCTTCATACCAGTTACCAACGCACGCACGAGTATTATTCATCTCGAATTTGCAAATCTGTAATCCCTTTAAACTCAAATATCAAAGTTAAAATTTCTACTGTAGTTGCTCCTGTCATAAGCGTATAACGTGTAAAAAAAATTAGGTTTTTATATTTGGTCATACCAGAGATATTGGGCCTCCAATAGGAATAAAATACGTTATTTTCGATTTTGAAAAATTCATAAAATATTAAGAAAACATATATCAGGCTCCATATTCTGTACCTTCAATTCAATCCCCTCCGGACGAGAAAGCGCGCTGAAACAGGAATTATTCCTATTCCGACAATCACATTTGGATACTGTTTTGACCAGACGATTACATTTTAGGTTTTTCATGCAGAGGACTAAAATTATCAAGCAGATATTGGAAAGAATGGTTTCTGTTTCAGTACTCTATGATATACACCAGTAAGCATTACATTTTCCGTAAACAAATGCTATCACAAAGTTTGGTATGTGCCGCAATACAAAAATGACCGCCATTAATTAATCGGTTTTATACAAATAATAAAAAAAAACACCCGCTTCGAACTATTCTTAGGTCCTATATGTAGAGTATCGGGGAAAAGCCAGGGATACCCATTTCTTGCGATTTTGTGCTGAACAGCTCATTCTATTGGCGTTAATTGGAACTATGAAAGAACGAAGGGAAAAAAATCATAAATGACCACAGGAGACCATATTACATATTGGTTGAACCGTTTAAACATTAAGAGTTGAAGAAATTAAAACTTGATTTTCTTAATAAACCTGTTTTGTGACATCCCTTGTTTTCTCCCGACACCCTGCATATAAGTTTTTTTTTTTTTAGTGGGTCGAGCAACCAAGCTTGACGCTTGCAGTTGCACTATGTACTAAACCTTGATTGAACAAATGTAGAAATATTTTGGATAAAAACAAAGTATGTGATACTTCTTGGTATTTGTAGAGGTATCCCACTAAGCAAATATGAGGGCCCCCTGCGACAATTAGTCTGGTTACACCACTGGCCCTATTAAACCATTTCATCCCAACCCTTAGGTTGCGAAACCTGTCTATAAGGCACTTCCTCAATCATACACATTGCTTAAATAGATGTATCGGGTACTGCTTCGAGTGTGATTTGCTAAGGCTACACCTCTTACGTCATGATGTGTCGAACAATGACGTCATTTGTTACGATGCCTCTATGACTTTCAGTGCTTGTATCTCCGAAACTAATCAGATTTCGGAATTTCTTCAAAACAACCTTCATCTTGTTTGAAGTAAAGAAGTTTGCACCATTATTTCGGGGACACCCTGTATAGATAAATTTATATATATTTCGGGACTGAAGATTTGTATCTTACCTGAAATTCGTAAACACTTATTTTATTCATTATTTCTTTGATCTTTACACAAGAATATAACTTTCTGATTTGATGTAAAAACACTCGTCTTATCAAAAGATGAGTGATTTTGTTTTGGGTTTTGGTTTTAGGATCTGTTTTTAAATGGCGACACATTGAATATAGTAGTTCAAAATCCACTTTTAAGTTCTAGGTCACGTCCTTAAAAGTGTCATCTTTACCTGACGGACAGACATTCTAAAATACTTTCGAGTCACCTTGGCAATGGGCTTCCTGGTCTTAAAGTGTGATTCATGAACAGAAAAATGCTTATCATATACATATTCAGAACATCAAAAGGACTTAAATATCTTACCATACAAATGACGATGAAATGAAACAGTTTAGGCATATATTTATAACATTACTGCACTAATAATGACTTGATATCACATCATTATGTTACAAGAGCAGTATGAAGTAGGTTTTATCTTTATTCATGGTTATCTTAACTATTAAATAAATATTTTCCTGATCTTTATTGATATTATTATTATTCGTTTCTTCCTGGAATTTCCAGATAGTAACTATTTCAAGGCTTGTGCTAGTAACAATTCTTTTTGACTGATTTCAGATACAGAGAAATATTGTTTAAGAACGACTTCGCCTGTTTCTCGCAAAAATAAAAAAAAAATAACAAATTTAATGAAATCAAATCGTTGTAAAAACTTCTATTTCCTTATTTAATATAACATACGTCATGCGATCACCTATAACGTAGGCAAAGATATTGATTGTTCTAGTGCAGTCAGGGGAAACAACTTCTACTCGAAATAAATAAATAGTTAAACTTCATAAAAAATATTATCCTCCCCCAGTAGTACACACATGTTGAAAATACGTAGGTTGAACATTAGTACCGAAACGTAATTTAGCGTTGTAAATGTACCGAAATGTCCACCTGTTCAACGGTTTATTCGATGTTGAATAATGGTTAAGAAGAAACATGTTGAAATCAAAAAGCGGGTGATGAAGAAACGGGTTGGCCAAAAGGGAGCATGGTTGTTGTCTTTATGCCATTATCCGATCTGAGATGATATTGACTGACTTTCTGGCCTAATTAATACTTAGTTAATGCTTATTTAGTTAATACATAACAAAATAATAAGTGAAGCTGAACTTCGCCAACTTCCCCTGATGAGCCGCCCCTGCTTAAAGAGTACAGGGAAAGAAGGAGGGATGTCCATTAAAGGTGATTTTTCATAATAAGCGTTTTGAAGTCTGAATCTTACATTTATTCTCGTGTATTTTATATTCTGAAAACCGCTACTACTTGTGGATTATTCCTTCTTTTCGATTGGAGCTTTTCTAGTGGTTACATATCATTGTTTACTACTTATTAGGAGTGTAAACTCATTCCATTGTTTGAAAACAATTCTCGTCCCCTTTCCCTGTACTCTTCACTTTTTCTTATTAGCGAATTTTCGAGGTCAAATAGTGACCTTATGGGTTCTATTTTGAGCCGAAAATCCGTTTTTCACACCTAATATTCTGGAGTTGGTTGTTTGATTCGTTTTCGTCCTCCACCCAGTGTCCATATTTTAGTGGGTAGATCGTTGGCTTCAATATACTAGTGGCCCACTATCCTGACTGAGGTTTCTCCACGATATTTCCTCAGTCCCACCAGGTAAATGCGCCGATGGTACAATCAACATAGGACCTGGGCAACTGCTGTCCCCATCCTTTCTGCTACCCTATCTCAGCGTAAGCCATACATACTTATTTGTCGTCCTCCTCCCTTCACTTTGGTATTATTTCCTTCTCACTCCTGTCCTCTCTTTTTCTGACTTACTCTACCGCTTTTCTTCTTTCATTCTGATAACGAGTTACCACCATTGTTCTAGCTCCTTTTTTCTCTCAACTATGATATCAATTGTACACTCAGATTCATAGAAACTGGTAAATGGTGAAATTTTATACTTCCATAATTGTACGATATGGCAGTATTGAAGAAATATAAAAAATGGTAAGCAAAAGGCATGAATTCTTCATTTTAAATCAATACAGAATACTGTATCTTTATCGCCCTTTCTGTAACTTTTTCAACTTCCAATTTCGGATCGATCATTTTCTATAAATGTAAATTTACCGTTAAACATTCCATTTTCATGTAAAGAACTCCCTAACCAACTTCGGTTTTTTCCTTCCTTTATTTCCTCTTCTATATTTCACCATTACGCAACTTAAGCATTCATACTAGTATTTTCTTCCTTCATTTTCAATTCCAGATTACAAAAAAATAATATTTATTCTATTATGGTACATCAAGTTTTACTATGCGGAAGAAACGTCAAGCCTCACTCCTTATGACACTGAAAATTACATCCAAAAGCTGTCCACAAAGGAAATACTAGATGAAACGTAAAATTTGGTTCTGGTCGTTAAAACTGTATTTGCCATCATATACGAGTAATTATATAATTTTGTGAAACTGATGAAGATTATTTTAAGATGTCAACGACTATCACAACGGAACGCCCGTAGCTCAATTGGTAGAGTGCTGGTTTCCTATTGGAAAGGTCTTTGGTTCGCGCCCAGCGATCGCAAATCGTGACTGAGATTTTCGCTGGATACATCGGTCACACCAGGCAAATGCTGGAATAGCACGTAACTCCTTCCCTGTGTTGTTGTTGTTTCCAATCCAAAATTGCCCCCAGTTCTACGTGGAGTTTCTGCTAGCTACCATCCCGGTATTCACCTAATGAAACTAAGAGAAATCCTGGAACATTTCTGTCAGTAGGGTGAGTTACAGTACGACTCATGCTTAACTGCCTAGAAAGTCCATGACAGCAAGTACCAAACCACAGGGACTTAGTAAGTTGTCGTTTCTACGTCAACTTCCTTGTCTTTGTGTAGTTGAATCCAACCGTTACCCTTTTCCTGTAATAGTTCCCATTATCTCGTGACCCATTTATAGTGCCCTCCCTTTTCTTAAAAAAAAAAACAATGTTGCTGTTTTAGGCCTAATATCACATTCAGCCGTCCATCGCAGCAATCTCGATTTTATCTTTTTTTTAATTTGCTAAGTCTAAAACTGGCAGGCCTTTTTATTTTATTAACTTTCTCCATTTGAAGAAGTCACACTACATTTACTACAATAAAAATTTCAGTATGTTGTCATAGGATTCACCCTGTTATTGCAAGCAATATTTTAATTCTCACTTATTGCTCCACCGTGTGATAAGACATAGTGACAGGGAACGTAACTGATTACAGAATGGTTTTAGAGTTAAATGACGGGGAAAATTCAGAATAAACAATGTATTATTAGGAAATCCAGATTGGAAAGCCAAAATGTAAGGTTTAACAATCTTGGACACTCGTCGCCATTTGTAGAATTAGTGTTGCCCACGAGTCGAGACAGAACTCTCGTAATGAATAATATACATATTTTCAAGATGACATACTGTCTGGCCAAGACTATTTCGAGACACCCACAATCTCGTCTCGTGGTCAACACTATGTAGAATACGAAATATTAAATGAGTCGTTGCTCAACACCAATGATACCTATTAAGTTGAATTGTTATTAATGCTCAAGTGAGTTTCGAATCGCTTCATTCAAAATATGTCTTGAACCCGAGATTATCTGTACCAGGAGCCTGGCTTTTAACTTTTAAACTAAGTGTAGTTCTTGACATACAAAACTGTCTAAGGCTTCAAACACATTATCTTTCTATTTGTGTCTGTCTGGATAATCCGTGTGAAACCAGAGCGATGAGGTATTGTCGCTCTTTTCTACGGTGAAGAGTCCTTGGTTTCATTCCCGATTGTGATTTATTGACCTTATCCTCATTTTGTTTCGCTTTGTTAGATGTTCATTTATGTTTGAAAATAATATACAAATTCGGAAGAAAAATTCGATGTCATTATTAATTTTAGTACACTGTAGAAAGTATAGAATATATATCTTGTTCAGAAAATTTGTGTTCATTTTGTGTACAAGACGTGGAAAAAATGTACACGAAATGTTGGAATCTTTCTGAAAGGGAAATATTGTACACTTCTTGGGCACATTTTCCCTTTCACGAACACATTTTAATGCACTTTTCGAACATATTTTGTTTCACCATTTATTTCTGATAACAGGAGAGCGTCAAATTTCCTTACTATCGAGCGATAAAACTGACATTTTTTTTTTTTTAGTTGAGATGTGTAAAAAGAAGTGCCTTTTTAATATAAATGTAAAAAACGGTTCACTCGAAGATAATCCAAAAATAAAGTAAAAATAAAAAGTAATGAAATAAATTCTTACGGCTTTGGCACTTACCATGAAAAGCGGATGCTGTCCAATAGAAGAACAATTAACGTAACAATCAGATGTCGGTAAATGGACATATTGACTGCTGGCTGGACGTCAAAGTGGCACCCGTCAAACTAACTGATGACTACGTTTCAACTCAATACACAGACACACACACACACGCACACACGTATATACATACTTACATATGAAACCATATACCTAAAATACGCTGTGTCTTTCACACACACACATTCGAGGACCCACACATACATATATATGTTCAGAGATAGGCAGCCTCTTTCCCCCTTTTCACATCCAGCTATATAACAGACCCAGAAAAATCCCTCCCTCTTTACCCTCCCGCTCTTCCATATGCTGTACCAAAGTCTCCCGCTGGGCTGATAACACCACCAACATCATACATTGCCCGGATGAAGGTCATTACCATTAAGAGAGCAGCCGGAGTGCAGTATCGGATGTCGACCGAAAAAAACACATAGGGAAAAAAGAGCGAGCGAATATGGGAAAATACCAAGAGTCCCTAAGAGAGAGCGAAGAAGAGCGGTAAATTGAAGACGATAATACATGTATGTCTCTTCAGTGTGTGTGAAAATGGGTCTCCCTTCCGCCTCAAATATAAATGTGTATATGTATTGTGTACTCTATACACACACACACACGCTAATAATTGTACGTTCCCTTCATCAGGACGGAAAACATTGGATAATTGCTACTTGAAATGAAAATAGAATGTTTTCTCTTTTCATTTTTTTCCTCTTTGCCTTGTTAAACGGACGGAGGAAATTAGATTAACTTTGTGGGAAGCGCGTATGTGTTCACACACGCTAAAGAAGAACGTTCCAAAGGCTGTATCCGAGCCGAAACTTCAGAAGTGACCAAAGCTGGCACTGCAATACGGTAAGAAACAGAAGAATAAAATAAGGCGGACTTCTCTGAGTGGTACCGCCAATAGAACAAAGTTACTACCTTCCCCGTTCCTACTATTGCAAAAAAGGTTGTAGTCGAGAGGGTGTTGAGAAATAACGTAACACAGGTTATTTTTAAAGCCGCTTTTTTAACTTAAGGGCTATTGTGGGACTGTCGATATTTGCTTTGTACCTACATCAGTGACTTACCAAGTGTTATACGGTTCTAAACATCTAGTTTTTATGCAGATGTCACACAACCAGAGCAAAATCGGGTCACCGGATCTATGCTTGGGACCCGGCCTTACCCGGTGTACCGAATCCGAACAAGTGACCCGGAGGGGAAAGTGGAGATGTAGTTCTTTTCTTATGATCCACTGTTGCGTTTGAACAGTCTTTCATTCAAGAGTGACCGCCCAGAACACGAAAAATACGATGCTGAAAAGAAGTTCCTAATGACAGTAATAACATATGGTAATAGTCTCATATACCCGGAAAGAACAATATACAGCCGGAGATGTGCAAATACCCGCTCCCTTCGGAAAGGCTATTCTGGAAGAATTTTGTATGTGAAGTAGTAAAGAGGATAAAAATATTATACTACTGTAAAACTCTGAAAAGTGAAATTTCCGTATACATAAACTCACTTCTCAAGGAATCTCACGAATTACGTACAATATTGATTGATTCAAACCACAGGAACATCATCAGGTCACCGGGTCAAGATTGGGTCACTGAGGTACTGTCATTTGGACCAGGACCGAATTATCGTGTCATTGGAGTTTAATTTCGGATCAGGTCGACGAGTCACCTGTCTTCGCGTTTAGTTCTGCATACAACTGTATCGGCCTAGTTTTGAAACTTTTCAAATAGGTGTGTCGTAATCAAAATAGTGGTTTTGTCGCGATTAGTCTTTGATGTACTTCAAATGGTCTTAAAATAAACCGTATAGGAAATACGTATAAATATGGTACTCGAATCACATCACTAAAAAATTAATTAAGCGTGATTATGAAATATTAAGTAATTTATAGTGTTCTATTATCCATCATGTGACTTCTTCCAAAAGCTTAGGATTAATATTTAATGTATTCCTTATGTGGAACAAACTTTGCGTCACAATGCAAAGGAAACTGAGGAGATAATAAGCAAAATCCTCACATGTCCATTGTGAGGACATCGTTTTAAGACCTAAATAAATGAATTTCTGAAAATCGTACTTATCCCATCGTAACATGTACTTTACTTTGCATAATTAACAACAGCTTTTATTAAGATCTTAAAAGAACAAAACTTTATTTTATTTTTTTTAAAAATGGACATGTCAGGTTCTGCTTGTTACCTTCTCAATTCTACAATATCTGAATAGGTTTCGTGATGTGTTCACAGACGAATGAAAACCACATCTTCTTCAATCCTTAATTTGCTCGTTTTCAATTAATGATTTATTGTGATGCTATGTACACAAGGGCGCCCATCTTGTGATTTTCAGAGTGGGGCAAAAATAAAGCAATAGTTTTTCTATGATTTACTAAAAGCTATCAACAGGATAACCATAACAATATTTACTAAATTAAGGGCACAAAAAGAACAATATCATAAAGTACATTAAACCTACCTTAAAGTATACTGGAAGTTGATTGGGAATGCTTAAAAGAATATAATAATGTTAATGATTTAGTTAGCAAACTTTAAGATATTATTTATGAAATATTTGTCAAATATGTCCCCTGTCCCAAAGTATTCGTGCTGGTTTACTGGTTTATTAGGGAACTCAAGATTAAAACAATTTATCATATATAGTCTACGTAAAAAAATAAAAATTCAAATCCCTACTATCAGGAATTTGTTCGACTGCGTAGAGAAGTCAAGAAAGACATAAAAATAGCCTATAAGACCTTTTATCAAATTCTGAAAATAATATCAATAATGATCCAGGTTAACTGTGGAAATTTATTAAAAACAAAACAAAACATCTTCCCCCA
>JAGDQP010046661.1:0-15235 GCA_022664845.1 Lepisma saccharinum
GCCTGAGCCAAAGTTACCTGAAAGCCTTAAAAATTAAATTCAAATTCCCCCTGAATACGATAATTGCTCTTCTTGTCCATAAAATATTAATCTATGCACATTTTTATGATTCCTACGTTCACTTAAAGCCTATTTTTCACCAAGAATGTTTTCGCGTACATCATGGTTAATAGAACTTTAAACACACGCTTAATTTACTTTTCTATGTAATGCTCTATATTTACTATGCTTCAATTTTTAACAGGTGAAGAATAAAGGAAATACATTACGGGTTATCGCTCACACATGCAAGGAATCACCAAAGAAACTTTAACAACTGGATATTTTGTACCTTACACCTAAAATATTTGAATTTATCTCCCTTAGACCCCATGAATCATTCTTATGAGATATTGATACATTATTCCTTTATTTTTAAACATTACTTACGTGTATAAACTGTGAACCTTAAGATCATAATTTGTTCTATAATTCTACCAAGAAAAGAGTTTTAAATGTATTTTTTGTTGAGAAATTTGAATTAATACAAATTATTATACCCAAGACAGGGTCTATCTTACAAGAATATTTTTTTAAACACTTGCCTTACTTCATATTTCTTTTGAGTTATAAGCTTCATTTTGTGTGTGTGTGTGTGTGTCTTTTGCCTCTGCAGTATTGTTAACAAAACTAACTCACAGGTAATAGCTTCCCCTAAAGGCAGACTATTAAGTACGTAAGTATCTCCAAGCTCACTTTCAGTTACTAGTTTTCGTGGATTCGACCGCATCTTCAAACTAGGAATGTACAAAGTAAGAGCTCATAGTAACACTTGTTTCAATCTAATATTTTAAAACACTTTCCTCCGGATTACACTGATTCACCGAATAAGTTGTCATCCAAATATGATCCCGCCCGGAATCAGTAGGATCTAAAGTGGAACTATTTTAATGTTTTTTTTTTCTTAATTACTTATGGTAATTTGATATCTTGGCTCAGGTTGGGATGGGGCAAATACAAGATGGGGAGGGTACCATCCACGCGTTTGCCTGGTGAAACTGTGGAAAACTCTGAAAAACCTTTCGGATGGTCGGCCGCCGTGTTCCAACCTGCGTGCCTACCCACTGCCGATCAGAACTCCGTGGCATTACCGCCTGAACTACGGGAACTGGGTACCTTTAATGACTCTTTCACTGCGTAATGAAAATGAAGTTAATATCAGTTCTTACTTAGTCTACCGACACGACACATAAAATGAAAATACACGAAAGCTTGGACAAAATATATTGCTAGAAAACGAAATGGATTTCATGTAAACTAAACATGTTTCAAATCTCGCCACTTATGAAATATACTTTAATCCAATATCTAACTGAAGTATACTCACAACGAGCGCAAAATTAGAGTAGTTTCTCTTATCACGGTAAGCTTCAATTATTTCAATCCGGTTATCTTCTTCCAATCCAATCCAGCCATGTTAATGTTTTTGGAAGGTCCTAATAGTTGTTACTCGCGTATCGAGTTAAACTACATCGATCACGTAGCATATCACAAAGTAATAAATATTCTATAAATAAATGTGTTTGACTCGTCAAAACTGTCAATCCTTACATTAACAAATCTTGGAAACTTCTTTAGAAAGATAATTCATACAAAATAGCTAATTATTAATGAACAATCAGTATATTTACCGGTCGGACTAACTCTGCGCTGAGGCCTAAATACTGATGTAGAGCAGTGAACGTTACTCGTTGGAGCCGCACCATAATGACCTGGAGCACGCGAATAAATATGTCTGGATACTCTTGAAACACATCTTGGAAGGCTGCTACAGGAAGTCGCACCACCGTAGAGTCTTCAACTGCTCGAGCTGATACAGTTTTATAGTAACTTGGTTGTCCCTAGAAATAAACGTGAACGTTATTTTTTTTTAAAGTACACTGGAGTTAAAAGTTATAAGCAGATTACACTAGTGAAGACGACTCGTCAAGTAAGTATGTCTTATGAAGTAAACTCCAGCAATGATTGTATCGTAAGTTTACTTACGCGAAACAGCAAAAACACTGACTAAGATTTTCTTCACCCAACTCTCATATCTTTAGCGTAAAAGGAGTTATGAAACGTTAAAGTTGTCACTCTATTCATAGTACACACAATTCTTAGTGGCAGTCATCCTAACTGAAGTTTTCTTTACAATCTTTCCATCGTGAATGTAGGGATACTATCTTCTTAAAATGAGTGAAGTGTTCTTTTCCCATTATTTCCCTATTCCCTAAGGGATAGAATAAACGAATTTAGGAGCAGAATCACACACATACTGAGAAAAGGTATCTGTCTTACATGCACAACGAGGCCGCAAATTACAAATTCAGACCTAAACCAGAAAAGCATTGTTTTATATACGAAATATGAACCTATCTTATAAGATACTAGCTAAAATGAATTATCGTAACTAAATGGTGTGCAAGCAGACCGTGATATTAATTATTCAAACAATAGAACACGAAAGTAAGCTCGTGGTTAAATGACTTCGATTTCCAGCTATATCGACTTCTAGTTGCCATCGGGATAGGCAAGATTTAACTACTAGCCTGGACCACCATATATCGTCTATCGCCCACTTGAGGTTAATTAAGAGGACAGCTAGAACCATAACATTAGTAAGAGAACTTCCTAAAGTATATAAACTGGTCGACAAAATTATGATGTTAATTTTAGAACATGAACGATACAATTTATTTTTCACCACTCAAAATGCATTTCAAATTTCATTTTTAAAAATTGCTATATGATGTCCACAAAGTTTTTTTTTTATTATTATTATTAATAATATTTAGAAATAGAAGAAAGCGACCAGAGTCTATTTAGGGATCATCGCAGAATCTGCATGGAGGGAGCAAGGAAAAATTGAGAAAACCTGAATGAGGATAGGCAACGTGAGTTTACGTATGTGCCTACTCGATGAGTACGGTGGCGATTTCATGGATAGGAACCTTACACGGATTTGGTCAAATGTTGCTGCAGATACTGTTTAACTAATTCATGGGTACAACGCGCGCGCAAAAAAAAATAATCAATGGCTAACGGGCACCCGGTTTGTTCATCACTATGAATGTTCATACTCCATAAACCAACGTCGCACTGTTGATTCATTCATACTGTAATCACCATAAACTTTTGACTTGACAATGTATCTCACATAGCTACTTTTTTTTTTTTCATTCATTCAGAAATCGAATCACAAACCTCGATTCACACGTGGCATGATTTTATATTTTCTTGTTCATTTTGTAAACACACAGAAACAAAACTGCTCTTAACGGATAAAACTAACACGAAGTGTGATACACAAGTGACTGAATTTTCACTGGCCGGGTGCGATGATCAAAAAAGCACTTGTTTCCAAACTACCCACGTATTAATGTATGCTATATACGTTATTATCCATCCCTCTAATCACACTATTTTTATTGTTGTTCATAGCTTCATTACATATTATGATCCTAAATTATAATTCATTAATTATGCATATTTCTTACGAAAAACAAGTTTAAGAACTATCATTCGTTTTTTCTCTAAACCACTGTACCAACTGAGAATATGCACTACTGACGGAAGATGCGAGAAAATATGGACCTTCGAAATAAGCATTACTTAACAGAGAAATTCACTATCTATAAAATATAATAACATTCCTGTACTTACCGTCAGGACATCAACAAAACTGAGGAGAGAAGTAACCGATTCTCCTGGTTTCACACATTTTAACGAAATACTTGTTCCATCACTTCCAGTAGTAAACACATTCAACGCTCCACTTTGAACTACATAAACATTTTCATCAGCATCACCTGAAGAACAAATAAGGAACAAAATTAGCAACCAAACAAATTTACAACGCGAAAACAAGAGCGCTTGTCTAATGAAATATTTGAATTTATACAAAGAGAGCTGCGCTTTATCCATCGTAACTTACATACTTTTAAAACTATATCATAGGTAGCTACAGCTTAAGTACCGATCTATTGCACTTTAGAATACATTATATTCTGTGAACAGTGTAACATTTTAATTTACCAAATTTTTACGACCATTCGCATAGTAACAACAAACTGAGAAAATACCACGTAAATAGAACGGTAAACTTAGAAATTATAGGACTGTTAAAATTTGTTCATTTGAATTAAACCACTTGCACCTAAGGATCTGATGATTGAAAACCACATGTTTACCGCTAAATTAGTTAAAGGTTATGAATTTTTCAACGCCAACATAAATTAATTTTCTGTTCTTTGTAAGATCTAATATAATTAGCTGATTGAATTCCCTACCAGCAATACTAATCATCATTCAATATTCTTTACTTAATATTATATAAAGGACTCTTGCTTAGTCGAGTAGCTCAAGTTCGCGTGTACGACGCAAGCAGCCTTGAGTTCAATCCCTGGTCAGGTTTTCTAATTGTGGCGTTGATCCAGCACCATTCCGCCAATTAGGGAGCAACTTGAAGTAAGAAGTAGAGAACTACGGACTCGAAAACCATGTAAAGAGACTATAGGAAATAGTTGCCCTGGCCACAAAACATCTTCTTAGAACTAAAGAAACCTGGTAGGCCAACCCCCGATATGGAGTGCCGAGCCAAGAAGTTCACTTAGTATTCGATACAAGCATGTTACAAAAATAATAGTATCCTTACCTATTTTAAAAAGATACGTTCCGGCAGGAAGATGAAGAATATCTGTATATTTACAAAGCTTTAAAAATATTGGCTTCTCGAAGTGTCCAAACACTCTGTAAAGAAAATACAAAAATCTACTGAGTCAATCGAAGAATACAAATGAAAAAACTAAATATTAGTTTTGTAATTCTTGAATGTACAAGAATACTTGTTCAATCTGATCTTTTTCTAAGAAATATACTGACAAATTCATAACGTACCAGTGGAATATTCTTTGAGGCACTTTTCTATGTATATTTTGCTGATTAACAGACATATCTCAACATTCTACTGGCAAACGGAGAATTCGCTTTAGTATATTTCTTCAAATCAAACAGAAAAAAAAAAACTTCTCAAATATGGTTTATACAGGGTGGACCAATGTTAATGGGGAATTTTAAATCCTTAATATTTATTATTATTATTTTAAGTAACTATAATACATATAGATTTCATTTTATATGCGTAAGTTTATAGAACAAGCACAAATAAGTTTATAAATAAACTTAGGGTAGCCTTGCCGCGCGAATAAAATGTAGTGGATGGAAGCATTCTCTAACCCTCGCTTCACTTAGCCGGTAAAAATCGCCTCCTGCCCTGACTCTTCGTGACCTACCTCCACAGTTTAAAAAAATAAATGATCGTATTTCCAGTACGGACGCTCCACGTTCACTCGTTAATCTGGAACATAAAGGAGGGTGGTTGTAGTGGTAGTAGTACAATAAATCCGCAAATTGTAACGGGTGTTACAAATGACAGTGAAGGAAATAGTGAAAATCGCAGTACGAAATGTTCAATAGATACGTGTGGTAGTGGCACTAAACCAAATCTGAACCGTGTCATGGATCAAATGAAAAACGACCAGGTAAATCGAAGTCAACTTTTTTGTACCTCTTTCTTTAGTGCCAGTTTGCATATAGACGGACACACAAAACAAAATTAAAGTACTGCCTCTCTTTTCAAAATAATAATAATAATGTTTAAATGAAATATCAATTAGTCCTACTCACTGTATCACAAGAAAAATATTATCTGGAGTTTTCATAATTACAGAAGAGCACACAATGTGGAGGGAGGTGATTTGTAGCAGAATTGATGAATAATAATTGAACTAGTTCCTCGTCATACAGTACTCTTCGAGGCGATTTATACTTCTTTCGCTTGCACAAGAAACTGGTACAAGGCATTTTTTTCTTTCATTTTGCATTCGTGTATTTATTCCGGAAGTTCCTGAACCCGTTCTCATAACGTTACATCTGTGTGGTACAAAAACTAAGATAATTCGCATTGTACTACATTTTGATGTAAAGTTAGCACCACTGAAGTATAACCATATGTTCGTTGGAAAACAAACTAATTTAGGCTTCAGCAGCAAGTACTGTGAAGCCTTATGTGCCCGCTCGGTCCATCTGTCCGTCTATCGACAACTTTCACCTTAGGAACTACTACTAGGGCTAGGAAAGTGATTTGGGTGTCGTTGGAAAGGTCTCGGCAAGGCGAGTTCAAACCCGTGTCATTCATCCTGTTTGCAAGAGAGAAACCCAAGTTTCGGGGGAGGAGGGATTTTCAACTTTGGAACTAACAGAGCTAGTGGCTGAGGTGTTGTCGATCTCATCAACACGAGTTCAAACCAGTATCATTCATCCAGACTACAGAGGCCGTCCCCCAGTTTGGGGGGCGGGTTATTTTACAACTTTAGAATTACTAGGGCTAGGAAGTGGTTGGGGTGTCATTGGAAAGATCTCGCAGCAATTTTTCGTGAGCAACATTGATAATATAAATAGAATCCTCACCGCTGAAGTCTGGCGGTAGAAAATGTGTACAGTCCCCCGACTGGACTTTTTTTTATTATTATTATATATTTATTTACTTTCACTCCTTTTTGACTAGAACGCTATAATTACTATCTTAAACTACTAGCCTCTCAAGGATCAATTTAAGAGCTCTCATTTACATATTGTAGAACTCACCTAATACTTTGTAACATATAAAGAGCATCCGGAGGCACTCTCCTTTCATCTTTACCACTCACTTCCTCCTGTAAATACTCTGCAGGTGGTTCCAAAACCTAGAACGTTAAATAAAAAGAAGAACATCTGTTAATAGTCAAATAAGTTGGGAAACATCGAATATAAATGATTAAAATGACTGAAAATATTTATACTCCGTATTCTAAGTTCTTCAAATATAAAAACAATAAAGATTTTTAAAAAATCGAACTTCTTTTAACTATTTACACTTGTATTTAAAAGCAAGGAATCACTTTGAAAGTAAAATCAACGTACTTACTTGGCACTAAGGAAAGCCTTCAACTGAAACATGAAATTTATTATTACTTCAACTCCGAAACTGTTAGGGCAATTTCATCTGCTGCAGTTGAAGGCTTTTTCTGGTGTCAAGCAAGTATGTTAATTATACACAGTAGTCTCTCGCGCATTAACACGTTTATTTTGTAATTAAACCGCTCCATACATTATTACATTAGATGTTTAGAAACACCAAAACCAGACTAACGTGAACTATTGGAATCAAAGCTTGCTCGACTTTCTGTGAGTAAAATGAACTATCAGAAAAGTACTATTTCAAGTAATTAATGACTTCGTCTCATCTGATTAGCTAGGTTAGGTTCATATATTAAACCACCAGTAATACTCATATTTACTCTGAACCGGACATTGAACCAAGGCTTACATTCTCACAACAAACCACCTCTACACCAGGTCTTACGCTTTGTACAGTTGGTACAATAAGTACGTCAATCCCCATCAGCGTTATCTCTATTTACTTCCTCGCCCATACCTAGGGAATCTTTCATAGTCAAATTTTTACGATGGACATGACCTTTTATCTATTTTTAGGGTAGTTTCTTTCACTATAATTGCCGCTCCACCTCCTTCCATTTGTGTATGACGAAGTTCCATTCGTGTAATTCAGAACTATAAGCTTATTTCTTCTTTCATATGTTCCATCACCCCATCCATACCATAAAAACATTCATTAAAACCGATTCTAATTCCTCTTTCTTGAATCCAATTCAGATTATCCCAAACTTAAGATCAACGAAGTTCCATTAGCAAGATTAGGGTGCATCTTTTAAGAAACAAGGATCAGGATTTTCTTGTGAGCAACAAGTGGGAAAACAGTTTCGTTACAACTGTCGCAGCTGTTTCGAAGTAACCACACCATGTAATCTTGGCATTAACATTTGTAATCTTACTCTTTGTGGTTCCAATGACTACAGATTCATCATGAGCAGCATAATCGAGAAAATTCTAAACAAAAACATTCAAGGAGCTTATTTATTTTTCAAATCACGTATTAGAAGTTAAACTAACGTTAACTATAGATTATCCTAGTTCTCTGTGCGAAAAAAAATCTAATATGACGTATTTTATTTTTTTAAATTTTATATTTTAGAACAACTAATCAGTTCCTACGTTCCCATCTCGTCTGCCTTTAACATCCCACTCCATCACTTTAAACAAAAAGATAAAAATAAAAAAAATAATAATAGAAGACTAGGAAGCTTCATTCGTATAACTAGAACTTGAAGAAGTAATGCCAAAAACACAAGGCTTCATGCAAGCAATGCAAGAGCACGCGACAGAAACAAAATATTACATGAAATAAATGGTGAAAAACAACGGAAGTCAGGTGAAAATGTATTACATATCCACAGTAACAACTCGTCACAAGTGGATGTCTACTCATGGCCCAAACTGATTATAAGGAAAAGCACAACAAAAAAGTAAAAATAGTCCACTGGCTAGTGGTTGCTTGTTTACAAAGCAAGTAAATCTATTTACACTATATACAATGAATACGGCAAAGCAAGCTACTAATGACAGTCACAAATAAATAACAAAAAGGAAGATAATGCATAAATAACTAAAATACTATACAAAAAACACTCTCTATTACGCACCCTTAACTGCACTGGAGTTTGGTCCTTTTTCATTTGCAACAGCCTTTTCGCAAATTTCATCACTAATTTACGCTTCTTCTGAGCACTTTTAACCTGTCCCGATATTGACCTCACCTGAAAGTGGAAGAAGATCGGTGAAGTAATCAATAAGAACACTACAAGAAAGACTTGTACTACAATGCCTTTGCGCATTTTACATTGAACGCCCGTCACACTACCCAGGCAATGTTCTCTCACAAGCAAACAAGGAACAGATGCTGGAAAGCAAGTACAAATAATATGCACAGAGTGGGGGATGAATATAGATCCATTTGTAAACGGCTGTCAAAACGAAACTAAGAAACGGATGAACATAAAACTCATTGCTTATTCTGCAGTAAAGGATGCCATTTAAATGGAAACACATTTGACCTTGGTTGTGGATAAACCCTCCCCTTCCGCCGTGCTTCACGAGTTGTTCCCAGACGTGTCATCTTTAAAGATTCTCTCCTAGCCCGTTTGTTCTCCTGATGTCAGTCTGCGATTATCTCCTGTGGAGTTACTTAGTCTTCCCCTATAAACCTCACACCATATACGAGTCGAAAGAGATAATTAACCACGGAGATAGCTGCTATTCTCTACACAGTGAAAACTTCTTCCCGAGACTACGGGAATGTTCTAGACAAAGTGATTCTTATTTTCTTCAAGATCTGAAGTCGGATTCACAAAACCATCTTATGACGAAATTGATCGTATGTAGGCTCGTAAGTTCAACAGAACTCTCATCATACGTGATCGTACGACTTCAGTTACATACGACCTAGAAAGTTGGTCGTAGCATCATCGTACGTTCAACGTCAGCCTAGTTTTCGTATTCATGAAAGGCGTTACGAGCGACTTTGAACGTAAGATCGGTCGTAACTCCACGTCTGCTATATACCACTCGTAAGTGAAAAAAACAAGCCGGAAACAA
The DNA here is from genome assembly GCA_022664845.1 of Lepisma saccharinum. Classification (NCBI taxonomy): domain Eukaryota; kingdom Metazoa; phylum Arthropoda; class Insecta; order Zygentoma; family Lepismatidae; genus Lepisma; species Lepisma saccharinum. Next base: position 9,574 of record JAGDQP010046661.1, read on the forward strand.
GCCCAATGCGTCGTCCAACTTCCTTGATGAAACTGAAGCCCTCGGTGCTCGAAGTACCGCATGACTCGATTGCAATGGCAATGAAGATGAATTTATCTAACAGGGTACTGTATTTTCTATGTTTTCGACCTCTCGACGGGAAGCAGCACCACCAGCTCGCAAAGATGAATGAGGAAGATTCGAGAGGGCAAACGTATCAACACAAGTAAAATCCAAAAATAAAGGTCTTCCTCTTTTCCAAGGCACTAGAGTCATACTGTCAGGTCTCTTACCATCGGAACGACTACATCCAGATGGTTCACGCACTGAAGGTACTTCAGCTGAAATAAGCACACGAAGAATTACGTCATTTACACTGGCATGACGCATGCGTCTACCAGCACTACGAACACAAGAGAGACCGTGACGGCCTCGCTGATCTACGAACGCCCCACAAGCTGAACAATTGTGAGGTACATATACGTCAGCTCCTAATCGTAAAGCAACAACTATACGAAAACTTTCATTGCATAAATGGAGGCCCAAAGAAGAAGAAGGTAGGGCCTGAAGCCAAACACCAGAATCTGGAGAAAAAGCAGCAAGAAGTCTGGCTTTATCCTCAAGACAACCGGGGGATTGTAGAAGAAACGATTGGGTGCGTTGAATAATTGGATCATTCCAAATGGCCTGAGAACTACTTTAGTCTAAACAAGGAGAATCCATGCCGGTTAAACAAGACCACTGAGCTTTACAATCAAGAATAGCCGCGTCGGGATCAAGGCATAAAACCATAGGAAGGATAAACTCAACAAGACATCGAGAGCCATGTAAAGACGCTAAGAAACACGGAATCGCCAAATCCATGGCCGCACGAATATCAAGTCCACCCGAACGAACGGGCAAAGGCACTATTACTCAGAAAGCAGTTGAGGATTGATTCGAGGCCAGCCTGCAAAATACAATAATATCTCTGTAAAAATCTCTCTTCCCGCTAAGAAGGAGAACAACGTAAAAAATACATTAAACTGGGGATGGAATTATAAAATTTAAATTTGGATTGTTATAAATAAAAATATTTAGATTTAATGTTTTAAAACATTGTAATAGTATTAGTAGTAGTTATAAATCAGTTAGTATGTTATAAAAAATAAACATTTCATGTATAATAAACCCAAATCCTCAAGGTATTTAGTGCAGGGTATGTTTCTGTATCTTACCTGCAGAAGTATACAGCATGTCACTCCTCATTAATCCTGCACTGCCTTGCCATACTTGGTACATAGCTAGAAGGATGATGTGGCAATAAAATATTTTTTTTTCATAATTTTCTTAGATGGCACGTTTTGAGATATTCAAGGTCAAAGTGAATGACCTTGAAACTGTTATCTGTCGTCAGAAGGTCATGTAGGGTATCAATAGAAAGCTTTATTCCTTAGCTTCCCAACGGTGTTTGAATTTCCGCTCTACTACAATTTAGGGGAAAAGTTACAGCCATTTCTATGTATGTAGACGTGTCTTTTTTTGTGGGGGAGGGGGAGAGAAATTGATTTTTATTACATCTGTATCTTGGATAATTTTCAAAATAAAAATTTGAAAATTGGCAGAATTACTTACTTTGTCATATGTGTCCTTCATGTCAACTTTCATCAAAATCAGAACTGGTGAGATCAAGAATGTGATTGATCTGACATGGAATGTCTTACATGTAACGTTTACATATGGACTAAACTTCCATTTGTATATTTCAGAACTTTTTTTATTCTTTACCATTTTCGTAATATATATATATATATATATATTTGCCATGGCTTTTGCGGTAACCCTCGTATATTAGCTACTTCTCTTAAATTGCATTAGTCTAAATGTATCATGGCAAAAGAAAAGCACGTAAGAAGTAGAAAGTTGTTATAACTATACATCTTTATATGAGCTACACTTCTGTTATTGGGTGTCAAATGCATCAAATAAAAGCAAAGTATGTAAGTAGTGAAAAGTTATCACATAAATACTTAACATCGGCTGCTTCTTTTATATGGCCTTCAATGCATCCTAATAAACAACAAGCACATAAGCAACAATGGTAATTCTTTATATTATATATTTCTGTTACCTGCTTCTGTTATGTGGCCATAAACGCATCACAATACAAGACAAGCACGTAAACAACATTCCTAATTCTTTATATTAGCTACTTCTGCTACATGGCGTTAAATGTACTTCCATTATTATGGATGCAAACGATGCAGAATAGGATGCAAAATTAAGGGGTGATATGAGTGCATGGACACACACACCCTTGAATAGCGTGCCCATACACCCATGATTTTTCATGAAGTTCTCCACTGTGTGCATCTGAAATACTGCAAATAAATTTATTGGAAGTACATTTAACATCATATAACAGAAGCAGAAAGACTTAGTTATAACAACGTTTTACTTCTTACGTTTTATATATATATAAAATACATTGAACGCCATATAAGTAGAGAAGTAACTAATATAAAGATTAAGCGTAATACAAATTTGGTGCTTCATACGCTTTTCTTTTGTTATGATTATGGCCTTCGGAAGTGCAACTCTGAGGTCCTATCTCACTTTTTTTTTTAATGGTTGTGCTGTGTGAAAATTAAATTTTCATTAAATGTACGATAATAATACAGATTTTTAACCGTATAAAAATAACAGACGTTATGAATAGTTACATATTAAACATTGCAAACAAAAACCTGGTTGTAAAATTTTATAGAATCAATGTTTCGTTCATCATTTTAAACTGCGGACATCGTCAAAAATAACAAAAACTTTGGCCAAACGTTGCCACCTTTTTAAGTGTATGTAAAGTTGCTGTCTGTCTTCAAGTACGTAAATAACGTATTTTTCTATTATATTCGCAGGAAATTTCTTACATGCAGGATGAAGTTATCAGTGAAGTAACTTTCGAACTTAATAAATAACTCTTGGCTCTTTAAGGGGAATACAGTGCTTAAGTCACGTTTAAAAATTGGTTATCTTGCAAGCGAATATGTAACTTTAATGCACAATGCTTAGTTTGTTGGACCAGTAATTTTGAACATTACAGAACGGGTTTTCCGACTGATTCAATCACGCCAACAGAGTAACATTCTGTTCTGTTTATTTTCCATTGTTGAGGTAAGCTTTCCGGGAAGGTCTTAAGGAATAAATTTCCCATAAATAAGATTTTGTAGTAACGAGATGACCGGAAATGGAATGTATGTAAAGCGTATCTGTAGCCACTTTCTTGTAGACCGTGTCTTATATTCTTGTTTCTTGAAAATTAAACAGTACCATTCGATGTGTAAACATTTTCATTTCATGGCTGGTTCTTTTGAAGGATCTCCACGTCACAAATATGAGAAACGAACACAAGGTACTCATGAACAACATAGACAATTTAGCATATTCTGCAATTCAATAGATTGGTCTCTTATTGATAACTGAGAACATTAGCTACTATGCGTATTTTAGATATAATGACAACAAAAAATCAGATGTTTCCCAACCCCACAGAGAGCACAGATAACATAGTTCAAACAAGCAATAAACATTCGCTGTCACTATGACACGACAAAACACAACAGACAGACAGACACATACACACACACTAGTTAAACGCCGTGGCATGTATTTTCGCTAAATATACAAGGTGAGCTACAGAAGTAATGAGAGTGGCAAGACTGCGCACGAACCGACAACTCTCCTGCCTTTCCCTTCGACGTAGAAGTGGCTGAATCCCTTCTGAACACGCAGTGCAAGTTTGACCTTCACACTGTGACTACGCGATTTTTCCGAGGGGCTGAAGTGAATGTGTGTCTGTTAGGTGCGTTGACAATGGAATGTGAAAAGTTGCAGCAACGTTGTGGCATCAAGTTTTGTGTGAAACTTGGCGAATCTGTTACTGTTACTTATGAAAAGTTAAAAATGGTTTATGAAGAAAATTACTTATCCAGAGCACAAGTGTTCAGAAGGCCGAGAAGAAGATGATAAAGCACATTAGGAAAGACTGACATCTCGAATGGACAGAGTGCGCTGTTTTGTGATGTCGGATCGGATAATAACGTTGAAAATTATCAGCAGTGTGTTAAATTTGAAAGAATTTGCAGTGCATCAAATTTTGACTCAGGAGTTCAAGATGAGGAAAGTGTGCTCCAAGATGATGCCGAAGAACCTATCCATTCAGCAGGCCTATCGGGTGGATGTTTGTGCGGATTTTTTTGACCACCTTCAGAGTGAGCCAGATTTCTTGCGTTGCATCATTACAGGTGATGGACCATGGAATTTGAGTACGGCCCCGAGTAACAGTAGCAGATTCACCAAGTTTCAGAAAAAAATTATGGCCAACTTTTCACGATCTATCATCGTAACGAACACACATTCATTTCAGCCCCTCGCAAAAATTGCGTATTCACAGTATAAAAGTCAAACCTGCACTGCGTGTCCGGAAGGGATTCAGCCACTTCCACTCCACAAAAGGGTGGAAGGAGAGTTGCTGGTTCGCGTGCAGTGTTGCCAGTCTCATTACTTTTCAAGTGCACCTCGTATTACTAACACTGCATCTACCCTGTGTCAGTGAAGCTGGAAAAACTCATGGTGTAATGAACAAACTTGAACGACAACCACGAACTGAACGCCGATTAGACGAAAAGAAACCCGCTCTTTATTTAACAACAAAACGAACAATGTAAAGCAAATAGAAAACAAAATGTCGTAAGTTAAGCCACCACAAGCAAACAAATCTGTCATCAATAGTAATACAGAAACGCCTTCTTTACTATGAATTGCGTTAGTGATTCTTCTGTTCTTCCAAATAAATACATTCTTTGGGAACCATAGCTGACCAAAATTCACATTCAAAATACTGTCTTAATTTTTCCTTCTTGAATAACATAAACAGCCAGCCTGCAGAGCCACTATCGACTCAACAATTAGAACAGATCGTATAAAAACATTGACTATTTTCGAAACAGTTCAAACCCTTTACATTTACTAACCTTCCTAAGCATTTTTCGTCCATAGAAAAGGACTTTATCCCTTTTCCGAAATCGAGGTCTTGTGCCAACACCAACAAGTTCTTTTACTTCTGGTAGGAATTCTGTAAGAGAAAATTCAATTGAACTTAATTTATGGCCTTTACGCATCCATAGCTCAGGCCGTTTTATGAAAGAACAAACACTAACACTAACAACACTAAGAAAAAAAATAGACATTATCAATGTATCCAAAGAAACAAGTACAATATAAATTAAAGACACCTTAAAAAAAATAAACTACAGACTATATTATTATTGAATAAAATTGATTTCTCCTACTGTATTTTAATATTTAAAATTTGACACTTAATAAACAGAGAATGAAATATTTTACTTAGAAACACTACACTCAGCACATCACTGATTCAATTAGGTTTTAGTGGAATGAAAATATAATTCAAATAGTTTTAATTAAAACAGTGTATAGTTGTGAACGGCATGACCTATTCCTTCTCAATTTTGCTATATTTAACGTTTATTTTTAGATTATACCTAAAGTAGTATCGAGAGACTCTCATAACTATGAACCAAATAGGTCCATGGTATGAAGCTGACTTGCCAATTTGTGAACACGAATTGAATTTATGTATGGCCTTTTGGCATCTTTCACTCACATACGATACAATCAATTGTAT
>JAGDQP010046662.1:0-15235 GCA_022664845.1 Lepisma saccharinum
GCACATGTACTGACTAAATATATGTGCAAACTTTATTTGACCTGGTTCACCCGTTTCGAACATATTACTCCATCTTAGGTGACCTCCTTATGCCTGTCCTCGTCCATTTTCGTTTTATGTTTTAGGACCCTTATACTTTGTATTAGCCGCTACGATTTTGCACGCGCTGTTTTCTCCTTACTATCGTTCCATGTGCAAACTTTCAGGGGTGATTTCGATATGAGGGGTGGGAATGTTCCCTTGTAAGTTTGAGGTTTCAAATTTGGTGCAAAAGTTTCCTGCAAATTTGGAATTACAAACTTGGCACATCAAAGTTTGCTGTAAATTTGACATTACAAACTTTACGCATCAAATATTGCTGCAAGTTTATCTGAGGTTTGACCTATCACATATTGTAATAATGAATTATATTTGTTATATGGGAGGTTTCCCTCTTTCTCTCTTTCTAAAGAAACAAGCTATATTTATTGTATATCCCAGTCGCTCTATCACACACATAACTTTCTTGAACACGATACGTGAAGAATTAATTACAGTACCCGCTCGGGTCGATGACTTATTCCTTTTCTGGTCGTTGTATTACGTATAATGACAATAATAATTATCTAAATTGAATTGTTACAACTCATTCGAGAAAGAAAGTATACCGTGAAAAACGCAATCAGTTTGTATTCGTGGGCGTGCCTGCATAAAGAATACTGACAAGCGACAACTGGCAGCTGGTACTATAGTGTTGTCGGTAATGAATCGGAAAGCTACTGCGGGGACAAATGTGAAGGCTGTGAGTTCGAATCGCACTGCAGACAAATATATTCTCGCTATATGCCCGATGGTGGTCTCCCAACGTTTTTAAACATATGAATTTTCAGCAAGTTTGTCCTAGAAGATATGTAGGAAGTTTTGCGTGCAAAGTTTGTAGAAAATTTGGCATCCGTTAACTAGCTAGGTTACTGCAAGATTGTAGCAAATTGTGCAGCCTTGCAATCCCAAACTTGTTGTAGATTCGGAGACTTGCAATGCTCATAACATTGCAGTAAATTTGAGCTTGAGCAAACAGCATATTTGTTTCTTTTATTTTGCACTGAATTTGTTCTCACTGATTTCGTTCTCTCATTTTGTTTCACTGAATTTAATTGATTTAAAACATCTTACTTGCAGTTTTACATAAAAACAAATAATTCAATGTAAAATATTTAATAAAGATAATTATAGTCACAAATGTTAGAATTATAAAACCTTGGTACAAATCTTCCCCATCAGCTGAATGATATTTTTGATTGTACATACTTTTTCTTACGATTCTTAATACTCAATTTTACAATTAACAAAATGTCAATAGTCATTACCGAATTTCCTTGTCATTACCGCACTCTTTAGTTGGTTAGTTTCTAAAGTGACGGTACTGCAGTAATTTCGTGGAGAATGATTTGCTTCACAATATGATTACTGTTTGAAGAATTATAGTTACACCAACTTTTAATATCAAATTTTGTGTTGCGGAAATGACATTCACAAAGTATACTCACCCAAACACAGAAGAAACTACAGCTTATTAATCGTCATTACCAAAAAGTGTTGTGTATCCTCTATTGTAAGTAATTTTCGACAGTTTTCCATGAAGAGAATAGCTATCCACTTCCAGAATTTGTTGCTGGGTCATGTTATGGTAATGACATTTGAGTGATAAAAGTTTTAAAGTAATTAAAATATTGTAATGGAAAAATCCTATTCGGCATAAACAGATAAGATGAAGGCGCACATATTAAACCAATGAGTAGCAACAATACACATAAAAGATAACAAAATTTTTAATGGAAATGAATTTCACCCCTAATCGTCCATTGTCCAAGTTCTGTTTATGGCTTTCTACTCGTGATGATATAAACCTAATCTAGGCTGCTTGGATTTGAACTTAAACTAACTTAGATTAATCTGAATCACTCGGCGTATGTGTGTATTAGCAGTGGTAACAAAGATTAGTTCTACATAAGTAGCGAACTCACATGACAGATTGTTAATTACACATATTTTAGAATATTAAGATCTTCAATTACACGTCGTTAATGATTGTAAAGAGCATTATACTTTGTACTATATTTACAATGCACTAGCATAATTAATAACGTTTTAATAATATGCGTGAATAATATTAATAATTCGAAATCTCAAATTCGTTCGAATGTTCAGCAGATTCAAGTAATTTGCTTTAGTAATGATATTAGTAATAAAGTTGATCTGAACAAGATATGAGAACCAATTCCAGACATAGTGTAATGTGCAGGAAAATATCGCGTAGTGGAAAGAAAATGGTATAAAAACGAATTTTAGTTTGCTGAAGAAAGCGTGAGTTTCCGTAAGGAACAAGAACCAGGAAGACGGTAATGAATAAGCAAACGAAAGCATATGCAAACCCGCACAGTAATCCAAACGTTAATTGCGGCGTGAATTAAGAAACAAAAGCACTGAAACATGCCAAAAATGCTGTAGATAATGGGAAGGACATGATATATATACAAGGGAAGAGGAAGATTAAAAATAAACGCGGAAATCTTCCAGTAGGAACAGATGAAAAATCTCAATGTTTTGAAATGTTACTTTGAGAACCTACTTATCATACATACCAGTGATGAACCATATGAATTCGAGGAATCGAGGTCGAAATTGCAATAAGAAAATTTAAAAAGAAATCACCAGAAACAAACAAGATACGAGGTACGTCCAGAAACTAAGTTCCGTTGTCAATTGTTACCACAGTTGTGGTGCGCTCGCGATTCTGCAAAGAACATGAAGTCAGCAGACATCCACCATTCAATTATTGAGTAAACACTTCGTTCCTCATCGTGCACATTTTTAAGACCGTCATTAAACTACCGCACATATCTCCGTACCAATAAAGGTGTTTACCTTTATTGGTACGGAGATATGTTCGGTAGTTTACTGACGATCTTAAAAATGTGCACGATGACGAACCAAGTAAGCGAACAAACGCAGAAGATTAAAGACAACAGACAACAGACGTTTCATTCAACTACCGCCATTAAACTGTCGCACCTATCTCTGCACCAAAGCAATTTGACGATGGCTGTCTGCTTGTTTCATGCTCTTTGCATTCAAGTAACAGGTTACAGACTATACTTCGAATGCGGCGGGCGACTCGATTTTCCGAAACATTATAAACTATCACTACGAAGCGTCTGCGCTGATCTGTCCCAAACTTCTTCAATGCGTTCCCAAAGAGTCCCCAAACTTCGCCCTCATGCGCAGAATCGCGAGCGCACCGCCGCTGTGGTACCAATTGTCTACTGAATTTACTTTCTGGACGTACCTCGTATTTAAAGAAATGACGACAGAACACTACTACCTAAAGAATTACGGAAAATAATAACTGTTACATGGAGAAGGGATTAGTTTCCAATGGAGGGAGAGTGAGACATGCGTAATAGTTTATTTTTATAAAATAGTCTGATAGATTTTGCCGACAAATAACATTAACTTCATACTAGCAGAAACTGTCGGTCACTATTTGAAAAGAGTGGCAACACTTAATATTGACGCCGTTAGGGGACGAGCACTTGAACAGTATTTTTTTTTTATTTTGTCGAAATCACAGTGGTAATTGAAATGCTTGGTGTTGGAATCATCGACAGTATTATTCTTCCGGATCGAATAATATTTATACCAAGTTTTATACGGATAACTAAAACGGTATAGATGTAATTTCAAATATGGTATTTGTAAAATTGGTTGGCAACAATGCGAAATGCGGCATCCAAATAATTCTGTCACTTGTCTCTGTACGCAAATTCAAAGTTTGGTGCGGGTATATACAACGGCATGGAAAGAATATAAATATTAAACTGTTAAAATTGGTTTATAATACTGATAAATATGCTAGACATCTGGCTAAATGCGACATTTAGTGCTGTACTGTCTATTGTAATCGAAACCTCTTGAAACATTGATTTCTTTTTACATGGTTGGTAACACTGACATTTTTAACAATTGTCGAACCCGGAATATATGTGTAAATGGTTGGCAGCATTGATAAGTACGGCGCCCGGAGTTCTTCTGTGGTCCGCCCAATACCAAACGCATATGTACGCAAAATTTCGTGTCAATCAACGGGCGCATGTATGCGTATCAATAAACATATTTGAAAATTTATGGGTTCAGATAGGTAGGTAACAGTACGGGCTGTTACACAATTGTTCGAATGTGTCCACTTTTATGTATGTAACAATTGCATATTTGAATTTAAAATATAAGTTCATCACATTATTTACTCGGTGAAGCGGAATACCTATGCGCTGGAATGTTTGATTGCATTCGTATCAAACTGGTGTCATATATCTTGCTGTTTTACATGAAGGCAGCTAGGACATGAACGTCTCGTCTGTTTTCAGTGCTAGATTAAACATTTATGGGGCGCTAGGCTACTGACTCCAGCCATGAGCTATATAGTCTGTTAGGGTTTCTGTTACATATTCACTGTAGTCGTAAGTGTAAGGGATTTACTTCGGGCGGTACCCTGAACGAGTGGGGACCCTAGGGTGAATCTGACCATTAGACACTCACTCTGTTTCTGACACGTCTTAATAAGATCCTTTTTTCTGGCTTCTAAAATAGGTAATGGTATCTTGCATGTTTTGCTAACAGCACTTTGCGACTCCAATGTGTTTATTGCTTTGTAGCACCTGGTCTAGCCATAAATGTATCTAATCATTCCTGGTTTACCGTCTTTAGTTCGATATGGGTTTTCTCGTCTGATGGTACAAATCCCAATATGTTTCCTTGCTGTTTCAATAGCGCTATGCATATAATCTACTTCCATAAAAGAATGTCCAATTTCTAAAAATGTTTGCTCAATAATTGTAAGTTTTATATGCCCTCCAACTAGATACGAGACGAATGTCACCACGTGAATAAAAAATATCTGGCAAGTGTCAGTAAAAAATGAAAGGTGTTCTATATTTAATAGTAGAGAATCTATGTAAAATCCAAAAGAGACATCTATCTCGCAGTTTCCACGATTACTGTTTGTTTCTGTTTCTGTTTGTTTCACGTGTAATGGTAAAGAGTAAACTGAGTATGCATTTGTCAAATTGTTAATAAATTCACATTTATTGACGATCAACACTAAAGTTACAACGGTATAAGAACCATTGTGCAATCAGGAACAAGTATCACCAAAAGCAGGTGGCAACATCCGTCCTATTGGTTGCTGTTAGCGTAACACAATAGAAAGCATCCCCGCTGTTCATTGCCTTCAAGATAGTCCTCATACCACATGCTGAAAACAATAAAGGTCTACACGATCACATATGTTGCATGCTAATCGCATTGGCAACCTTTTAGCTTTTCGCTTACAAGTGTGCGTCTTAACTTTCTGGACCATCTTGTTAATTCCTCTTTAGTTTTGTTGTAATCAAGTATCAGTTATGGCTTTTGTGTTTTCGCTTTATTCAATACTTCCATCGTGGCGCATATTGGACAGTAACACTACTATCTTACCTCTTTTATGGACGTAAATGCCAGTTGTTAATTCAGCTATATATGATACATATCCATTGATCTATTACATATTGATAATAATTTAATATTTCATTTAAATAGCGTTAATACTCAATTAGCATATCAGGCCTTACGAATGTATAAACGGGGTATAATTGAATTTGTAATTCTTTTTTTAAATGTCGTATTCAATAAATAAATCTGATCCACAGATCTCATGATCAAACAACGTGGAAAATAGTCAGAACAGAACAGGTTAGTGCTTGCAAAATTTACATGGTAATGACTGATTAATACAATCTTGGGCCTGAGAGGTCCAACGAATGCATCAAAGGCTGAACGAACCCAACGACCTCTTATTCGTAATATGCTTCCGCCTAACGTCGATATGTCATTTCGTTGTAGAGATACAACCATTGTACGATGTTGGTGACGATATTACATAGCGATGCAGCGCCAAAACATAGTACTTGTACACCCTTAAGGTTAATGTAAAGCAATGATCTCCAACAAAAGATGGCAGCACTACTTCCGTATATGTATAATGTATGTTTATCGTTGCACGGAATTTCAATGCTCCTACAAATTCAGGCCTATAGAGTTCTAACTTTCAGGGAAGAACGTTCATAACCAATTCGAGTTCGATAATGTCGATTTTTTAATTTTCTTCTTTGTTTATTGTTGAAATCGTTTGATTGTTGTTGTGAATATCAAAACCTAGAACAATGAAACTATTTCAACAATGAATAAAAATAAAATTAAAAATCGACATTCATTGAACTATTGAATTAGTTATGAACTTTCTTCCCTAAAAGTTAGAACTCTCTTGGCTTGAATACGTACAAATTTCGTGCAAAGATAAAAATACATTACACATATACGAAGATAGTGCTGTCATCTTTTGTTGGAGATCGTTATTTATATTAATGTTATTTTTATTTCCATGTTAGGAACGTCGTTCAGCGGTTCTTGTACTGTTATGCGGTACATTTAGTGCAGCATTTAACCATTTACCATTTATATTAAATATTAGAAAAGAATCTTTAGGTTAGTTTTATGCTGGCAGTAAGAGAAGATAACACTTACATGCGAATTTTAACTTTCAGACTAAAGCATGCTGTATAAGAGGCGACTTTATATATTCCAGGTGTGCTGAATCCAAAACTGAAGTTATAGTTTCGCATCACATCAGATTTTTGTGTAAAATCTAAATTTAAATATAGCATTGCATTATGTATCATTGGGTAAGGAAATAATACTTTTCTCTGTTGTCTTAAACGTGAATTTAGATTTTAGATAATGTCGATGCGCTAAATTAAACGACAAAGCCTCTTTTCCCCTATCATCTAAGGTCTCCTCACAAATAAGAAAAATACTGAGAAAACGTAAATACTTGGTGTAATAAAAACCTTATAGAATTAAAACTAAAACATATTATTTTTGTTTTCTTAAAGTTTTGTGGTTTACGTTTTACAAGTAATTTCATATTTTTTATTATTATTTCATCACAAATCACTTTATGAAGGGATTGCGATTGTCAGAAAGGCTTACGTGATACAAAAAATGGAAAGCAGATTTAGAACGAACACCCTTGCATTATATTTTGCAATCTATTGAGTTTCATACAACAAAATCATCATAGCTTAGTGTAATTCAACAAGATCGAAGTTCCATTTAGCATTATGAATTCGAAAGCGGTTCGAGATAAAAATTTGGGTGTCGTTGATTTCAAATTTAGGGTCGAATACCCTCTAAGAGACTAGTGTGGACTCTTGAAATGTAGGAAGATAACACAATAACACGAAACGTTGAATTATAGAGCCATCCTATGTAAAAGGGAAGTGATAAATTAAGATTGTCATAGAGAAATTTTAAGATAACTTCTCTCTATCTGCCTTTGGTAACGAATCAGGCTAATGTAAAGTTTCTAAGGACACTAACTAAACAGACACACGTACGTGTTGTAGTAACGCAATTTAAAAAAAAATGATATGAGTTATTTCTCTAAACTAACATCTGAAATCAATATCAATTAATTAATTACTCTATGTCTTACAGAATTCGCAAGTCTGTCGGGGTAACAGACGTTTTCCATAAGATTGTATCCTGAGCAAAATCATGCCAGGTTTCATTACGAACACATACTTCTCGAAGATCTAATATTATCTACCTAACGTGGTCTACGTCTTCCCGTCGGTCCCTTTTCTTCCGGCCTACTAATCACAATGGATTATAATTTTCGTTTCTTCCCCATCCGAGCTACATGGCCTGCCCACCTTAATCGTCGCGATTTCATTGTTCTTAGAACATTTTGTAAAGTACATGAAGCTCTTTATTATGCAAGCTCCTCCATTCCCCAGACTTGTCATCCTGTTTCGGCCCGTATATCTTTCTAAGGATCTTCTTTTCAAACACGTAATTAATGATCATCTGCTAGGGTCGTACTCCAACTTTCGCAACAGTCAAATATTACCGGGAGAGTAATCCGAATCTAAGGAACTTTTTATTTCTTCCGTGACCTCGCTTTTGCTTGTTACGTATGCTCCCAAGTATTTAAATTTGTTTACTTTCTCTATGTTCTCATTCTTAATTGTTGTGTATCTATTTCCTTCATTCCCAGTGCTTCGGGTTGTTATCATGCATTTTGTTTTCTCTATGTTTACGTGTAGACTCATCTTACCGGACGCCTCTACCAAGACGTCGGTGTTGCTTTGTAGTGCATATATATTGTCCACTATTAAAGCTACGTCATCAGCGTATGCTAACAATTGATTCAAGCTATTCAATTTAGTTCCTTTTTGTCCTCTTTTTATTTTCTGAGTCGCATATCCTAACGCCTAGTTGAACAGTAATGGTGATAAGGCATCGCCTTGTTTCAATCCGTTGCGAATCTTGAAACTCTCTGACCTATCCGTACTCTGCTTATGGGGTCGCTGAGACACATCTTCACTAGGAAGATGTTTTTTCGGAATTCCAAATTGTACTAGAATGTTATATAGTTTTTCTGTTTAGATAGAGTGATAATGTTTCTTGAAGTCAATGAATAACTGGTGAACAGTCCTATTGTATTCCCATTTCTTCTCTAAGATTTGTCTCAAGAATCTGGTCCAACGTGGATATATTTCTTTTAAATTTACATTGGTGGTCTCCACTTATTTCATTTACGTATATACTGAGGCGAGTTAGTATGATATTACTCAGTACTTTGTAACATGTTGGAAGTAATGAGATTCCGCGGTAATGATTACAGTAAAGTTTATTGCCTTTATTGTAAACCAGAACAATTATTGAGGGTTTCCATTCCGTTGGAAGCTCCTCCTTTCTCCATATAGCACTTATAAATTTATGCAGTTCCTTGTTTTGTATCGTTCTTTCCGCTTTAATTAATTCGGCTAGAATATTGTCTATTCCTGGTGATTTGCAATTTTTTAACTTCTTTACCGACATTGTGACCTCGATCTCGCTAGGCTCTGCTGTGTAGATTATAAAATCCTCTGCTTTGTCTCCGTTAAGAAGTTTGTCGGAATAATTTTTCCACACATCGATAATTTTAGTCGAATCTGATTGAAGATCTCTGAGTTCATTTCTAATCATCCCTAATCTAGGCTGGTAACCTTTCTTTAACGAGTTTACCCCTTTGTACAAACCTTTTATGTTATTTGTATTGCCGTTTTCCTCTATGTGCTGAACTTCTGCGTCACATACTCTCTCTTTTTTTCTGTACCCCAGTGTGGCGTTGCGTTTCGCATTACTCTAGTGTTTGGTATTTGCTTCGCGTTTATACTACTTAACCATCGTTGACTTGCTTCTTTTCTTCCACTATGAAGCTTAAGGCATTCTTCATCAGATCAAGGATTGTTGTTCTGTTATTTCTTCTCACCTAAACGTTCCTTCGCTGCGACTCTCACTGTATCACGAATTGGCTCTCACATCTTATTTACATTAATTTCATTATTGTTATCTTTATTACTACTACAGTCGGCTAAGTTTTCGAAAAAAAAAATGTGATTTCCAGTTGGTAATCTGCCATTACGCTCGGATTTCTTAAACATTTAACTACCTAATCGATAAGATTATCGATTATCTAATCGAAATTAATATATATTAATTGAAGCGTTAGTTTGCGTTAAGCATTTGTACAGTTACTTACAAAAGTAAGTGGAGGCTGGAGTTATAAGAAATGATAACTTTTTCCCGGGAGAATTGTTTGCACTGTACGCCTCATAGCTAGACAACCAGTAGACATTACACATATGCTCCAAGACATGACATGCCAGGATATTCCTCCATTTGGAGTAAAACAGAATGGACTTTGTAGCATCAATAAAGTAATATTATTATTATTATCAGCTTTTAACTGTGTGCTACTGCTATAGTGCTTATGGAGGTGACCTTACTTTTTAACTGACCCTTGTGACGCCAGACTCATGCTCTAGAAGTAACTTCCTATTCCCTATGTGTACTGTTTTCTGATTGGACAATTCATTATGTTATATTTTATAGATTTTATGTTTTATATGGGTTAGATAGTAGTATATTTAAACCTGATTGCTAATTTTGATTTGTTCTACCCCGGCATTAGTTAGTTTGCGATTTTGTTTTACTTATTTTCACGGTTATCTTTTTGTTAACATTTCCGTGATAGGTAGTTTTACGTGTTGTGACGTCAGGTAATATGGCAGCTCATATTATTTCATCGGACGGTAGTAGCCAGCTCTGCTTATAATTTACAAACACTTGAATTTTCGTCGCGCAACCAGATATTTCTCGTATGCAGTGGGATTCGGTAAGTTTGTACTTTATTTACAAGAAAAAACAATGAAGGAGACCTGTTTGTGCACATATATAAGTATATTATTATCCATTAGGCCTATCTGTACTAGTGCTACGTGGCGGAAGTGAAGACGTAAAGTTGTGATTTTTATCTGAGATTGCCGAAAACATCTTGCCCATTTATAGTTATTCCAGTGGCATTTAATTCTTGTTGAATATTGCTGCATGTAGATCGACTGACATTTTTCTTCATCTTTGTGGATACGCGAGGATGTGACTGCTAAATGCCTTTCCTCCGGCCGGTTTCTATGATGCCCGATCCTTCAAGCTGCTTTTGGATTTCCCTCTTTTTTGGAACTAAAGTACGAACTATACAATGTAAATTTAAGATGGATCACTGGATAAATTCGTTTTCTTGTGGTATCAACTACTTTTTAAATATGTAACGTCAGTGCATAAAAGTTGTCAAATTGTCGAAAATCAAGACGTAATTCAGATACAATTTTACTACATTCGAATTGTTGATACTTAAATTTTGGGGGTATTTTTTTGCACTATCCTTAATTTTTATAATCTCTTTGGACATTTTATTTTTACCTCAAAAATAGCTAAGGGGAGAAGTTATCATGTTAGTATTATTCGGTGTAATCTTTCTGTAATTAAATGATTATTACTTCGGAGAACATATTTAACAGTTTATAGAAATACATTTAATACTCAAGTAGAGGTGCATATTTAACAGTCTTATATACGGGAAATAATTAATAACGTTATTTAGAATATATATTATACTGCAAAATATACGTGCAGTGCAATATTTAATATGTACATTTCTTAATAATACAGGTAGAGTGATTGAATTTAAGCCTAAGTTTCTCATTATTTACTGTTATAATTCAACGCAATAAATATTTGGTATATAATATTTTTAGCAGATAACTAAAAATAACAGCTATTTTGACTGCTATGCATCAATGTGATGTACTATGATTTTCTTTACTTTTCCGATAATATTTCTATAAATTTTGCCTGACATTAAGCTGATAAATAAAATCTAACTAAATCATTTCGTATAAATTAAATAATTAAATTCGTATTAATAAAATCTAATCTAAACTGCATAAATAATATTTGGATCGAAATATTTTTAAAATACACATAGTTGACTGTACATATGCAACAATCGAGATTTTGCAATATTCGTATACAAGGATTGTTTTCTAGGGTACATTATTCTCTATGTGTTAAAATTCTTAAAATTTAGAAGGTTTATTCCATATAAGACATACTCCGTGTATAATTTATTTTCTGTAAAAATCAGAATATTTAAGTGTACATATTCAAGTCAGTAGTTTCTTTACATTTGCGTACCAACCTTATTTACTGCTGTAATACGAAAATGGTATGTTCATTTAGTTTTTGGTTGATTTTCCTGGCAACATTTAAAAAATGCAGTAAGCATTAATTCATTGTAGCAGACAACATTGATTTATTGTAGCCAGCGCCTATTTATAGGTAGCATCACAGCGTTTGCCTCATATGGGTGAGGAAAAATCTTGGGAAACCTCAGTTAGAATAGTCGACCGCTGGAATCGATACCAGAAATTTCCGAATGCTAACCAACGCTCTAGAATATTTTCGAAACGTTGTTTACCCTAAGCGGGCTTGACTTATTCAATTTGACACACTTTTTAACCTGTATAGATTCTTAGAATTAAGTTAAAATCACACGCAAAATCATTCATGCCCGAGGGGTACCACTAACTAGGAACACTGTATTTCAATTAAAACCGTTTACATCACTCACTTCTGCCAAAAGCAGTTTGAACGCTGAATTTCTAATATTTTTTTTTATTCTTATCGACTGGGATTGGCAAATAAGCGTGCCGCCAGCAAGTGGGATTTACTTTCTTGAAAGATAGCTCTTAAATCTAGGATATATATAAATATACCGCTGAGCGTAGGGAGTTTAATGGCTGATTTAACAACAGATGTCTTATGGTCCGTGCAGCTAAGTGGTTAGCTTGTCAGACTCTCATTCGTAAGGTCTCTGGATTGATTCCACGAACGTCTTTCCAAATATTTTCTTCTAGGAATTAAGCACTGTAAATGATGTTTGCGATTGCTACTGAAAGAGATTTATCGCGCACAGGGAGAACAACACAAGACAGAGATAGAAGGGGCAATGGGAGAGAGATGGAGACTGTGTATTCATAAGCGTTAAAATTTCATTTAAATCCATGTTTTTTTTTTCATTTTTCTTTCCCTCTTTCCTTGTTTTCTTTGATTTTTGCTCATCTATCTCGTGGTTCTCTACATGAAGCTGAACAAATCAATTATTTCATGCTCCAAATGGAAGAAAATCCTGGCATGCCTTCTTTTGGCGCATATTTCTACTATCATGGTGGTTTTCTAACTATTAGGCGTACAGTGAAATAATTATCCTGCACGAAAGAACTATAATTTATTAGCATTCCAACCTACACTTATTTTTCTAAGTGGCCGTACGTTTAAGAAGGTAAGAAATGATTCTAAGCTGGCTCTCGCTGCGTCCTCAGTATATCCAAAACATCTTAATAAATAGAAAACTCCTAATGAATAGAATTAAATCGTTGTCACCAACACGATTGGACACGTAAACGCATATATGATTGATATTTCAAACGCTTGAACACATCAGTTAACTTTTAACTATCGGAAGTTGAAGTAATCAATCATATTTCCATATATAGAACATGAGATCCAAATGGCATATGGATGAATGGTTCCTCACCGTTCCTCTTATCCAAACCGCCAAATTTGCCTTTCGAATCGTTCACGGCAACTCTGGAATCTATTATCCTCAAAGTATAATGACAGCTGTTAATTGATGCTCATACACATTAACAGCTGTTAGTTCAGACTCTGTCACATATCAAATGGTGATAAAAGAACATAATTTGAGGAAGCGAAAGAGATGTGATGAAAACGGTCAGATAATAACAATCCTATTCTAATCACAAACGTATATTCATAATTTCCTCTCTGGATTCAAAATCTGTAATATAAACTATGTGGAATAAAATTTGGGATATCAAAGTTCGGACCAATGGGACCCTCAACGGTACCGAACATGTGGTTTGACCACCCTGGCCGATTGCCTTGTAACGTTCCCGTAAAATTGTTATCTTACCAGTAATAATACATAGCCTTCCATTAAGCCTTTGTAGAGTTCCGTGCCTTCTGACCATTAATACATTTTTGAGCTCTGTGGCGCCAACCATTCATATCCTACATGACGTTGTGTTCACGTAGATGCAGAATCCGCAAGGAAAAGTTGGAGTCTTATTTTTAAAAAATGAACTACGGCCACAAAGAGTCCCGCAGAAGAATTTTGGTTGGTACGTCGGATAACTCTGCTGGTTTGCTGACAATTTTGTCTCGCAATTTTATGAGAAATCTTATTTTAACGGATATATTTACCGGTTCCATAACTTTTGACACGCACTGTCAATGTTTAATTTAGTTTGGTCTTGCGTTTGGCCCGGACATCCTTTGGCGCTAAGATGTTCGTTTAGTAATGAGTTCTCCTCATGATCTATCTCGATTGGCACATGTCTCGTTCGGATCTTCGATTGTTGAATCGTGATCTTTATTGTCAGTCACTGGATATTCGTTACGTTTGTTTTATACAAGCACTTGAAGCTTAAATCAACTCATTTGGAGAAGTACACATTACAAAAACACCTTCGGGGTAAAGGGAAGATTGACTCAAGAATTCTAGTCACAAAAGAAGTGATATCAATTTCTCGAGTGACTTTCTTTGGGTCACTATGGTGGAAGTGTTTCCTTTGTAATAAAATTAAGAGATTTTGTATCCTCCCTTCCGCCATAGTGATACCAAGAAAGTCACTCGCAAAATAGATATCATTACATTTGCGAGTAGAATTCTTGAATCAATCTTCCCATTTACCCCGAAGAGGTTTTTATACTGATACCACTTATTTTGTGCATAGCCTTCATACAAAAGGTGGATTTTTTTTTATCAAGGTAAGCTCTGTATCTCGGAAGCGGTAACTGCTATTGAAAATAATCATTTTGTACCCCAACGGGACCCGAAATTGATCTTCCAACTTCCCTGGTATCAACCATTTGGGGCTTAAGCAAAAACACACTTTTCGATCATCTTTTAAAATTCTGTGATTCGTCTAAAAAGTCATAAATTTTGAACCCCTTCACCGATTCTGACGTGTTATACACCGTTTGAAAAGATTGAAACGTTGATTAAGATTCCGCAAGTTTCGGTCGTCTATATGGTCTGGAGTCAGTGCCATAATCAGAAATGTAAATTTTTGAATTTTTTCAAACCGCCCTGGGGGTCCCAGGAATGTTCTACCCACCCTTTTTATCCTATGTCATAGTAAGGCAAAGAGCTTTCAAATGCAAGTTTAAGCATCAAAATCGGACTTATAGTTAGCTAGATCCGAAACTGGCTGTATATATGTGAGTGCCGCTAACAGACTCGTTTGTCAGCGTCACTCGAAGCTACCGTTCTTCATGATTGGTCAAAAGCTACAAGCGTTTTAACTTTACTCTAGTGCTTAAAATGTATTTTGGTGAATTTATTTTTTCAGTATAATATTTTTATAAACTGCCAAGATTTTATTTAAAAAATGCATGAAATTTAATCAAAATAACTACAAATGTGCGTTTAAAAATCATTTTAATTACAAAACCATTGAGAAAGAGTAGAACAAAACATTGAATTTTACTTTTGTCTTACAAGTGCTTAGGCACAGTTTATGGCACAGCCGTTGCACACTTTCTTGCTACACTTTAAGCAAATGGGAGTACTGCATACGATGCATTTGTATTGATTGTTCCGTTCCTTGGCCGAAGGTCACTTCCAATGTCCATTTTGTCACTGGGGATGTGTTCTACACGCTCTTCATATCCTTTTCCACCAAGGATT
>JAGDQP010046663.1:0-15234 GCA_022664845.1 Lepisma saccharinum
GCACTGAACCTACAAAATTGCGTATTGCTCATGCAATCTTGCTTTGACTATATTACATGGTGGATGGTTGTTTGCAAATTGTATCTTTTTATTTATTTTTATTTTTATTTATGTACGTTAGGCATCTCAGGCTCCGGCAGAGTTATTTTAATAATACTAGTAGGCATCCACCAAGCACTAGTAACGTGCTATTTTTTCTTTCCCTTCTCCACTATACTGGATTTGGTTAATTTTCTTCAGTGTGGCAAGCCAAAATAACGTTTTACTAGAGCATACCATACATGCAATTTCATTTCTCAGTATAAAATGTTTGAGCAGCCAATGTCCTAATTATTTTTCTCTTTTTGATGATCTCCAGTATTATTCGTATCTCGCCTATTGTGCTAAACACTTTCTCATTTGGCGTCTTCTGTATCTAGCTTACTTTCTCTATCCTTCTCCATGTCTACATTTTCGCTTGCTCCATACAACACAATACACCCTCCATTCCAAAAGAAACCGAACGTTTTAAAAAAACAAAAAAACAATGTACATTTTGGAACAAATCATTTTTATTAATCAATGTATTCCCCTTCTGCATCGATACACATATTTGCACGCTCCAACAAGTTGTCAAACGACTTCTCCATGTCCTGTATTGGAATGGTCTTTAGGACGGCGGTCGTCGCCTTCTCAATGGCTTCAATCGATGCGTGCCACTTTCCTTTCATCGCCAAATGCAGTTTCGGGAACAGATAGAAATCGCACGGAGCGAGATCTGGTGAATAGGGCGGATGATGCAAACGAATAATGTGATTTTTGACCAAAAAATCAGTTACAAGTCGCGAACGATGTGATGGTGCATTATCGTCCAAAAGAGTCCAACTGCCGATTTCTCGATATTAGGGCCGAATACGACGAATTCTTGCCAGCAAACGCTTCATGACGCCCAAGTAAAACTCTCCAGTGACTGTCTGGCCGGGCTGAACAAATTCTTTGTGGATAATTCCGATAATCCGGTTCTGGGACGGCCTGATCTTTCGTCATCATCCAGCGTCTCTCTACCCGATTTGAATCGCCTGAACCACTCGTAAACTTGCGTACGGGATAGACACTCATCACCATATGCATTTTGTAGCATTTGGTGCGTTTCAGTAAAAGGTTTACCCAGTTTAACACAAAACTCAATTGCAGCTCGTTGTTTGAAACTCATTTTCCGACCGATGTACACAACACACTGACAGTTGAAACGCAATAACTTTGTTGCCGTGCATCCAAATGTCATGACATTTATACCAGTTGTCAATGAGGGACTACGCCATCTACCGGTAAAATATTACAACAGATGGCACTAGTGGTACTATTTGTTTTCAAAAGTTCGGTTTCTTTCGGAATGGAGGGTGTACATCTTAATTAATCTTTTCCGTAGCTCTTTGTTCAGAGATCCGCAGAAGAGATTATCTTGTTAGGCTATCGCTGTTCTCTCCTTGAGCTCTTTCTCACATTTCATATCATCGCTTATAATACTTGGCAAATAACTGTCCTACTTTTCACTTCCAATCTTGATGTTTCCTATGGTTTGATATGTTCCAATTACCATCTCTGTTGTTTTATTCACGTATTCATGTTCTTCACAGTTTTTTTTGCAGCTGTTTTAATATCATTTTAAGTGATGTTTCATCGCTTTCGAAGCATCTTTTTATAACTTCTTCTAGATAATATACAGGGAGGTTGCAAAGTAGAGGTCAAACTTCGAAAGGTGATTGATTCCTCACATCAAAACAAGAGAAAAATTAATTTAAAAAAAAAATACTGTATCCGGCATGGATGGAGTTACAGGCGTTCAAAGTTAGTGTAGCATCGACATAAATCACGTCATACCTCGAAATGTAATGACGTAGTTTGTGTCGGCTTAGCAATGCACAATGGAAGTAGCTAACTTAGTGTTGTAAAACACGTTTTTTCTGTGAAGTTTTTTTCATGTTTTTTTTCTGTTCTTTGTCATGCTCGTTTTTCAATGTCGTTTGTTTTTCTCACACAGCAAGTGATTTAATGCTTTACACTGCAGATAATCAATATAATCAGCAGGATTGGAGATAAACTTTCACACATTCATCCCAATTTTCTATTGCTTTGGTTTTCTGCGGACTTACGGTACGGGACAAATGATGGGATTATTTATGCATTTACCGCCACATTGCTATACTTCCTATATCTTCACCCTGAAAAACATAAGGATATGGACTCTAGTTATGGTTTGTATTAGAATATTAATAAACCTCCAGGGAACAAAATAAATCTTTTGAATTATAGGAAGAATTTAAGTTCCTAGAGAGAATACAACTTTGAAAACATCTTTACTATATACTAAAAAACCATGAATTCTTACCGAAATGTGCTCCCATCCCGTATATACAATACGTTAATGTCTAATTACGGTATTATTCAAGGAAGATAAATATTTTTTTATCATCATTACCATACGCAAAAATCAATTACCTTTAGCTCAAATTCTCTAGAATTAACCTGCTTCTATTCAATGGCAGATACGTATGTTTGGGTTTACTAGTACCTTGTTTTTGAATTTTAATTTAATTTTTAAGGGTTTTAGGCAACTTTGACTCTGGCTGGATAGATGGATAATGAGATGAACTGCTAGAATTAAGAAAGTGGCAGGAAACGGGAGAACCCTGAGAAAACCCACGCACACGGTGTTTGTCCACCACAAGGTCTGCATAGCATGAGCTGGGATCGATCCGACGACCCCTAGCGCCAGAAGTGAGCTCTTCACCAATTCATCCACCGCTGACCACTAGTACATTGTGCATCAGTATAAAAACACTGGACATTGCTCCCTCATGGTCCGGGCTCCAAGGCTCGCGCCATACTGTGAACATATATACAGATACAGAGAGTGTAAAATATATTTTATGTTATATGCATATTTCAAAAGTGTTGTATAAATGCATAATGAATACTCTTGTAAACAAGCAACTACATATAGGTTTCTTCTAATTCAGGGGTTCCGACTGGTGCCGCGCGGGCCACACGCGAACCGCCAAACCTTTTCTTGCGTCCCGCGAGGTCTGTTGAAAAAATAAATTAAATTATTGATCATAAGATGTATATCTCCCAATAAGGACGTTTTATTTTCGCCCTAATCTTTCGCTCTTCCAGGACAAAAATAAATTACGAATATATACAACGAATATACTATATAATAAATCACAGCCATATTCAACCCACTAGTGGATGAGGCCTCTCCCCGAAGGGAGAAATTCTACTGCTCCCACGCTGACCAGACCGGTTGGGAGAGGAGAGCCGAGACTCTCACTGCAGCTCCTCAATTGTCCTCACGATGCTGCGTCAACACCGAAATTTTAAGCCCTCATCGGAAATCGAAGCTACCGACTAGGCTACGCAGGAGCTCATACGATATATACAACGATAAATTATAAATATATGTTGGTAAAAAAAAGTTAACCTCCACCGAAGAAAGAAATCAATACAGATTGTAAGGTATTATCAGTCAAAAAGTAAACAACGGATAATCGGAACTATATATTTGGAACACTGTTTAATCACAGAAGTTCTGTGGGTTGCCCTAGCTAAAATTCATACTTAGGCATCAATAAAACATGATCTGAAGTCAAACTCTCTATACACCATTGTGCAACGGTCGTCCCCTCTGAGGCTCCTGCACTAATAATGAAAGTGACCAGAGTGGAACAGCGATCGCACATCCAAGTGGCCGTTCTCCGGAAGAAAAACGTGCGTGTCACCTAGAATTGGTAGAAGCGTTAGGGAATAATGCTCTGACATATCGAATTGTCGCAAGATGGGTAGTAGCTTTTCAGCGAGAACGCCAAGCAACCAGACACATGAAATGGTCAAGGCGGACGTGCCGTGTTAGAATATCTGTCGGAGAACGGGAAACAACAGACGCTGCGTGAATTAGAGACGGAGACTGGGATTGAGAAGCATAACATTCATATAATTTTGACGCAAGATCTGAATCTACGTAAAGTTCCGTCTAAATAGGTTCCACATGCCCTCACGGAGATTCAAACGTAGACACGATATGCAGTTTGTTCCGATCACATACAGCACTATGAGAATGACGGCAACCAATTTTTTCCAGGATCACCGTTATTGATGCATTCTGGGCCAGACCGTATGAACCTGAGTTCAAATCAGTCCTCAAAGTGGAGACATCCAAGGTAACCACGTTGGTAGAAGTTTCGGGAGAATCCCTCGCCCACACGATTGATGTGATTGTTGCATATTACACAAGGTGAATACTGGTTTGTCACTTCGTTCCTCATGGAACCACAGTCACATCAGTGTATTACAAAGACTTCCTGAAGCGACACCTACTACATGCCATTAGAGAGAACCGTCCAGTCTACTGCATAATCCAATCATACTGCAAGATAATGCAAAGCCACATAACGCAGCTTGAGTATTGGATCAACTGCGCCGATGGAGATGAGAAGAGTCAGAGCACCCAGCGAATTCACCGGATTTGTCACCGTGTGATTTTGACCCCATCTGCAAGGTGAAGATATAATTGCGTGGTAGACGATTTGCGAACCGCCTGGACATTGATAATGCTGTGCGCCAACATATCACCCGCTTCAGGCATGGTGCAGAGGATGGTGCTGCCGTTGGCATTCGACGTCTTCTACATCACTGGCAGTGTGCTGTGGACAATGCGGGAAATTATTATGAAGGTTTATCATAACCAGACAAGTATTTGTAACATTGATGACAGCGTGCTGTGGACAGTGCGGGAGATTATTTTGAGGGTTTATCATAATGAGACGAGGTTTTTTAACATGCGCATGATTACATGTGTATGTTAGAGGCTTCCTTGGATTTTCTTTCACGATTCCTACCAACAAAATATCCATTATGGTTACTTTTCATTTGTATATAACACATTTTTATACATTCTTCGATTGTCGAAATATTAATATGTTACCATGACTTACTCCCCAACCCTCGTATATACATATATTACAAGATGCTAGTGATGTCATAAATGAAGGAACCACCAGGCCCGTCATTTAGGGGTCAGGGAGGGGCAGTTGCCCTGTATTTATTTGAAACTTTTCATATCAAAATTAGCACGATAAGAAAAAAGTTATGTGCGTCATGAACTACGATTAAGTAGATTCGATTGTCTTATATGCCAATGAGTAGTTAAAAATAGTTTCATTCCTAACAACTACTCGCATAGAAAAATATTCCCACTTTATTTTCCGGGTTTTAATTCAAGACAATAAATAGATGTGGTGTATGTGAATCAACCTCAGTTTATTTCTGTTTCGTTTAAAATTGGTCCTCGAAGATTACATATTTGTAGCAACTAGTTTACAGAAAAGAAGACAACCATAATCTGTTTTGCTAAGTGACTTTATTCATTCTATTAAAGTATTTTCATGTCATCCTCCACCTGCATACTTTTCAGTTTGTACACCTGTATTTGTGTTACATTTACCTCTGAAAGATTCTTCAAACGAGTGGAGTACACATTAAACAGTGAAATTTTAACTCTTTCTTCGACAAGAAAGTATTTTCATAGAAAAAAAAATATTGAATTTCCATGGACAATAGTGTTTTGTAACGAAACACTATCACTTTGGATACAAAATGATTCAAATTTGATGATTTTAGATTCAAATGTGATGCTTAACTGATTCTTCAAAATTGAAAGAAAGATTTATCATCATTATAGATTGGTTCACAATGCAGCATGGATACTAGTTAAGTTTGTTATCAGCCACTTTTTTATCTCGAAGTGTGAAGTTATTCGTTTTTAAATGACAACAGAAGACTAGATAAATGAAGCGGTTAGAGGATAAAGGTGTCATGTTACATTTTTCGAAAGAATGAGTTCTGGTGGTGGATGAGTGTTATTCTTGCTCCACAACACCCCATTTAAGTTATTTCTCGTCTGAATAAAGAGATTCAGAAACGATGAAGGAAATATGTTACACAGACAAACGAGTTTGTTTGTGGAAGAAGATGGAAGGAAAAATGTAACATGACACCTTTATCCTCTAACCGCTTCAAATGTTCTCAATGACAACAATATACCACAAGACGTAAGGAGGAAGATATTACAATAAACATCTTTGAACTTTCTTCTTAAGTACCTGACGGTCCTTTCGAAGGCGTTATCATGCAGTTGCCCGGCTATCGTAGGTTCCAGAGCGTTGGATCATTGGCCTGGGCTTAATGAACGCAGAGTTTAACTTATTATCTCTTCTTTAATAAGAACATTAATCATTTCCCTTACTATTGCTGCACAAATGCTCCCTTGTGTTTCTGTTTTGCATTTTCAACATTTTATTGTATAGTTTTTTTTATTTTTAAAGGATGAAAATTTCATCTCAAAACAATGAAAATTTGCCATAGACTACGGTTGGAAATTCATCCGAAGAGATTACACTTCCATCGAAAAGAACTACCATATTTGTTCGAGCAGAAATGTTTAATCTTAGCTCCTATGAAAATTCGCTGTAATTCTGGTCTCACTTTCCGGTTTCGTAAAGATGGAAGGAATACTACGCTTAATTCGAGCGCAATATCCACTCTTCCGAATTTGGTATGTAGGTTGAGATATACATCGAAAATAAATGCACAGCAAATAAATAAATAAATAAATTCCGAAATATTCCTGAAAACACTAGGCAACCTGGCTGCCTCGAAATTTCCAGTAACTTTATTATTAATAATAATAATAATAAAACAATATCGTTCAGTTACTGCATGGTGGCGGGAAAAAAGCGAAGCGAGATTTGAAATCCAATTAAAAGCCCGACGTCTTACAGACTGGATCACGTATGAAAGCAGTAGTGTCAGAAATGCGTTGCTCAGGCAGCAAAAACATAAACTAGATTACTTCCACGACTTACGCCACGTTTTAATCTCTTTTCTCTTTGTCAATAGGAATCTCAATACCTATTCACTTAGAATATTTCCCATATGTGCGAAAATAAGCCATCAAAAATGAGGCAAATAACACTTGATGAGCATTGTACGTATATTTAAGAAAATGTTTTCTCTTTTTGCGCATGTAATCAAATCACACTGGAACTGAACTCTGAGACATTTCAAAACGTAAAATAAATTATTCGGTGCTTTTTCAGGATTCTTGACGATAGCCTTAAGCACTGACATCTATCTGGAACATTAGCGGATATATCAAGGAACATTTCCCAAATTTTTAACAGTGTGAGCTGCTGGTCTGATTCCTGGAAATTATTATAATACCAATGCTGGGATGTTCACATAACACAAACCCTTCTGCTGTTTCCGCTCTCTTCAGTCACTTTCAATCTAGTTGTAAATATTTGTACAGTAATATATTATTTCATTAGGTCTGGTCTATGCGCATCATTTTCGGATCTCTTCTCGATTCCTAATTCTTCATCGGAGTAGTTAAATTCTCTTTCGATTTTTTAAAATATTTTTATAATTTCTGGTTACCGTATCATGAGGTCCCTCAACAGCCAGTATTTGTTTTTCTCCAGCTCAAGAAGTGTTGTTTGATTTTTCTTTCGAAATCCGTTTTCAGTGGTTTATTTACCAACAATATTGCGTTTTATTTATAGTTTCGTACATTCTTCCTTGAGATTTTATTTACTTATATGCATTCATTTCTCGTTACAGTATTTTCCCCTGTTTTATTTCTAGTTTTTCTTCATTAAAAGTTTTGTTTCGTCCTAGATTTTACCCTCCGTTTTCATGCCTGCTATTTCTTTAGCTGTCTCTCTTATTATCCCAGTCAGTACGTTATATTTGCAATTGATATCTTCTTAATCTTCTATCTCCTCCCAGGTGCTGATTATGTTGGTTAGTTCTATCTCGGATTTCTGTCTGCTATTTCTTTGTTTTCTTTTTAAATCTAAAATGATGGCTTTTCCCTGATAATCTTCTTCTCTAATCTTGTGTTTATTGGAAACTCTCATCTCACTATCCTACGATCACTCGAGATTTCGAAACTGTTCTGAACATACACATCTTAAACAATTTCCCTGTTATTTGATAGAGTATAATCTATTTTGTTTTAAGCTCCATTGGGCCTTCCCTTGTTCAATTCACTTGAGTTTTCTTCTTAAAACTTGTACTCGAAATGAATCGTTTATCGGTTTCTAAAAACTTCATTAGTCTCTTTTAATTCTCTTCGGTCTTTGTTGTTTCTTTTTCCAAATCCAAGCTATTCGACTTTCGTGTAACTGATTCACCTAGCTTCTTATTTCTGCGTTGAAGTATCCCATTGCTATCTTATAATGCGATTTACAATTATCCAAAATCTTCTGTTTATATTTCTTCGACTTCTATTGCAAAGATTCCATTCTCCAACCACTTCAAAAACGCAAACTCTCCCCAGCACCTCTTGTACAGTTCCTTACAAAAGTAAGTGGAGGATGGAATTATAAAAAATAGTAGCATTTTCCTCCAGGAGAATTGTTGCACTGTACGCCTCATAGTTAGACAACCAACATGACAGTACAAATATTCTCTAGAAGATGGCATGCCAGGATATTTCTCCACTTGGAGCAAGAAAGATTGAGGGGTCCATTAAGTTGCCTCCCCACCATACCAAATTGTAGAAGTAAATAGCCTACCGCTTTGCACCCGTTTTGCACCGTTTTGCACCCAAGTTCCGCGTTTTGCACCGCAACGGTTACAAAGTTTGGGGGGAGCAACTTAATGGTAGCCCCCCCTCAGTCAAATTTTTCGAAAATAGACAGCTTGTCGTTTTGCACAGTTTTGCACCCAAGTTTCGCGTTTTGCACCGCAATAGTTAAAAGTTATAAGTTCTTTTAGCTGAGGGGGCCAAGTGAATGGTAGACCCGTACAGGAAAATTTCAAAATTCAGACAGTGCCACATAGTGCAACAGATCGCACTCGTTTTGCACCGTTTTGCACCGTTTTGCACCCAAGTTTCGCGTTTTGCACCGCAATAGGTAAAAAGTTATAAGCTCTTGTATTTGAGGGGGCCAAATTAATGGTAGCCAGTTGGAGCAAAATTTCAAAAATCAGACAGTGACACATAGTGCAACAGATAGCACTCGTTTTGCACCGTTTTGCACCCAAGTTTCGCTTTTCGCACCGCAATAGTTAAAAAGTTGTAAACTCTTGTATTTGAGGGGGGCCAAATTAATGGTAACCCGTTAGAGCAAAATTTCAAAAATCAGACAGTGACACATAGTGCAACAGATTGCACTCGTTTTGCACCCAAGTTTCGCGTTTCGCACCGCAATAGTTAAAAAGTTATAAGCACATATATTTTACGGGAGTAGAAAATGATAGTTCTCTAGTCAAATTTTAAAAAGGAGAAATAGATTGTGTTTTGGAATCGCACTGCGATAGTTATACACCACAATATTTTTATTTTTCATTTTTATTTAAAAGAAGAAGGTTCTTTTTTCGTGGAGCAGGACAAGTTAATTGGTGACCCGCCTCATTTTATTGTTCAGTGAAAACCAATAGTTTTTAGATTATACTCATTTTAGCTTGCTAATTAACAGTAAAGTATTTTCATAGAGTAACTTCTAAGTTAATTAAATTAGCACAACTATAGGCGGTCTTACGAATGCGATTGATTGAAGAGGTTAGTGTCGAAGAGATCCAAGTAAATGTTTGAAAGTTGTTTATTAAGTTTAAGAAATGTTATTTTCTCTTACAACTTCCGAATTATGTGTTATCTTTGTAAAATTCTCTCTCAAAGGTATCGCGAAGTAAATAATTATCGTAAGTCAGCAACATCCTAGTTCAGTGATACCCAACTTCGTTTTGCCCATGTGCAACATTAAAATGTTGCACGTTCTTCTATGTTTGTGAAAATATATATAGCAAAACTCCAAAAAAATCAAACAAAAAAAATTAGTTTTTTGGTACTTATAATTCTTAACATGACTTTATGTTATTAGTATGGGTTGCATTCTGTCTTTTCTCAGTTGAGTTCAGTTAACTTCATATATAGATTAAGAATGAGAAATAAAACCCTCTTGCGACATGATTATGGCAAACAAATGCAACATATGTGGCGGCCCAAAACGGCAAATGTTGCGGGTGAGATCTGGTCCGCGGGCCGTAGGTAGGGCATCACTGTCCTAGTGTATTAATGTTACAGCCAATCTTTCTTGTGGCTATATACACCCAGTTAAAAAGTTTAAAATTTTGGTGCGTTATATGCTATGACTAAGAGCGAATAACAAATTATATAATCCTTCCAACCATGCTTATCCTGAAATAATAGAACCTCTTTTGTCCTCTCCCGAAGTTGCAAAGATTCAGCACCCCTGGTCCAGCTGGTAACGGTGATGACCTCGGATTGGTAAAAGGTAGGCACGCGATTTCGAACTCCACGGTTAACCATCCTGACAGGTTTTCCAGGGTTTCCTCGCTTTCATCAGGCGAATGCTGGGGATGGTACCTTAAGTAAGATACTGGCCGATATCTACCCTATCCTCTGCCTAGTTTATCCCGCCCAGAGACAGAGATGCTAAAAGGCAATAAATAAATTTTGAAATTCAGAGATACAACGAGTTTATAAAACTGCTCATTTAAAGTCTCTGTCTTGCAATTGAATGAATCCTATGGCTTTTCTTTTGTCTTTTCTACTTCATCTTAAATGAAGAGCAGCCGCCCGCGATAGTCGTGTTGTCTCAGACTAAACGCCAGCGTCTCCAAGGTTTTGGGCGCTCAAATCTCTGCTGGAGCCTGGATGTTTGTGGATTTTAGAGACATCTAGTGGAATCAAGAAGGGCCGAAGTCATTAGTTACTAAAATGGCCCAAACTACGAAGTTTACAAAGCTCTTTACAAACCAGAAACAACTTGCAGCAAGTTATTTGAAATATTTTTTAATGCTGAGAAACTTAAGTCTCCCAGTGCGGGAGCCTATAAATTGTAGTGACTTTTTAATCGCGAGACCTTTCTCTTTTGATCAACAATGCGCACTTACCCTTCCTGCACTATGTGTCACTGTCTATATTTGAAATTTTACAGTAGGGTCTACCATTAACTTGGCTGCCCCAAAATATACCAGCTATTTACTTTTAACCATGGCGCTGCAAAACGAGCACAGGTCAGTACAATATCTTGTTTCCGAAAAAAATTGACTCAACGAGCGCTACCACTAACTTGGGCCCTCAAAATAGAAGAGCTTATAACTTTTTTAACTCTTGCGGGGCAAAACGTGAAACTCGGGTGCAAAATGGTGCAAAATGAATGCAATCTGTTGCACTATGTGTAATTATCTGATTTTTGAAATTTTGCTCTAGGGGGATACCATTAATCTTTCCCTACACAAATTTGAGAGCTTATAACTTTTTAACCATTGCGGTGCAAAACGCGAAACGTGGGGGCAAAACGGTACACACCGAGCACAGACCGGTACACTATCTGTTTTCGAAAAAAAATGACTGAGGGGGGCTACCACTAACTTGGGCCCCCAGTAATAAAAGAGCTTATAACTTATTAACCGTTGCGGTGCAAAACGGAAAACTTGGGTGCAAAACGGTGCAAGACGAGTGCAATCTGTTGCACTATGTGTCACTGTCTGATTTTTCAAATTTTGCTCTAAGGGGCTACCATTAACTTGCCCCCCCTCAAATACAAGAGCTTATAACTTTTTAACTATTGCGGTGCAAAACGCGAAACTTGGGTGCAAAACGACAAGCTATCTATTTTCGAAAAATTTGACTGAGGGGGGCTACCATTAACTTGGCCCCCCTCAGTTAAAAGAGCTGATAACTTTGTAACTATTGCGGTACAAAACGTGAAACTTGGGTGCAAAACGGTGCAAAACGAGTGCGATCTGTTGCACTATGTGGCACTGTCTGAATTTTGAAATTTTGCTGTACGGGTCTACCATTCACTCAGGTAAACGAGCTTATAACTTTTTAACTATTGCGGTGCAAAACGCGAAACTTGGGTGTAAAACGGGTGCAAAACGACAAGCTATCTATTTTTCAAAAATTTGACTGAGGGGGCTACCATTAAGTTGGCCTCCCAAAAATATATGTGCTTATAACTTTGTAACCGTTGCGGTGCAAAACGCGAAACTTGGGTGCAAAACGGTGCAAAATGGGTGCAAAACGGCAGGCTATTTATTTCTAAAATTTGGTTTGGTGGGGGGGGGGGCAACTTAATGGACCCACGATTGAGTCCCCTGCACCATGTAGAGAACTACGAGATAAATAGACAGAAATCGCATACTTTTTTGTTCTCTCTCTCTCTCACACACACACACAGAGAGAGAGAGAGAGAGAGAGATAGAGAGAGATGGAAGAAGACGGAGAAAGAGCGAAGGAAGAGGAGAAAAGAAGGAAAGAGGAAAAGGAAAATAGCGAAGGACATGGAAATAAATGACATTTTAACGCTTAAGGATGATAACACAGTGTGCGTCTGTCTCCCCTTTCCCCTCTCTCGGTCTAGTGTGTTTCTTCCTTTATGGGATAAATCTCTTTCAGAAGCAATCTCGAACGTAATTTACAGCACTGAACGCCTTGGAGAAAATATTTTGAAATCCAGACTGGGAATCGAACCCAAAACCTTGTGAATCTGAGTCTCGCAAGCTGACCACTTAGCTACGCAGGCTATAACAAAGCAGCTGTAAAATTTGTCATTAAACTGAATAGTGTCAGCCAGTTACGCTGTCGAGATTACTAGGGTCAAATACTTTTTGTTTCCAATTCTTGAACGAATGTCTCATTTCAGTATTGACCGAAATTGCCCTGACATCACACTTAGCTACTTGCATATAATGACAAACAAGACTGCCAAGCAGCTGGTTTTATCCAGTTGATCATTTGGCGTATTGGTAGAGTGTCGGAAAGCTAATGCGAAGGATTCGGGATCGAATCATGGTTTGGTTTTATTTATACTTTTTCTTTACGAAAAATAACTTTTCTCTTTTATTAGGAAATGTAATAAAATTAGTGACCAAGCGCACGTGGAGGTTAGGTAACTCAGGTATGGTGTTTTCTTTTTGCACACTCGATTAAATCGTATTTTCCCCCACAAGTAGCCAAGTGTGACGTCATGACAATTTCTGTCAATACTGAAGTGAGACATTCGTTCATTTGATCGAAAAAAAATGTTGAGAAGAGGGAAAGGGTATAAATGTGGATCAGTATTTCATTTCACTAACTAACCTTTTCATGACTAAAATTTTGATGGTTCGAAGTTTCGGCCTTCCATAGGTTGTGATGCGTTGACTTAATGAGTTGCGTATGTGATTGTCCAGGGTGGAACTGTCGCTTCCCTGTGCATAGGTAATTAAAGAAAATTTATAGGAAATTTTGAAAAGGAGAAAAGACGATAGGATTGAGAAAGGGAAAAGGAGGAAAAGAAAGAGAGATGGTTGTCTTCCATTGATAATGAAACTTGAATGACGTGAGATAATAAGACCAAGGCAGTTGATGGAATCTGTATAAATACAATCCTCTTTTGTAAAAACAATGGGAATTAAATCTGCTTTACATCAGGATTAACATTTGCAAGCAGTAAAAATTTGTTGCAGGTAGTCGATGACAATAGAAATCTTGTCAGAAAAGTTGGCTGTGGAACGAAATCGGATGAGAGCTTGACCAATCTTGGAAAGTAAGTCACTTGTAGAAAAATCTTGAAATAAAGAAAACAGTTCATTCAGGGTATCGCCAGTAGTGGCATCAGGTTTAGGTAGAGAAGTGGATGTCTTGACAGCTGCAGTGCTGGAAGTCTTGGCACAAGGTTCAATTTTGCGTGAGAAGTTACAGATTGAAGGACTTTGCAGCCCCGGTAGCTTGCGGGATTGGCACCGCCACAATTAGTGCAGCAAGCAGGTGTTTCTTTAGATGTCACATTATGAAGTTAAATAGGTGTCACCACATTTGACACATCGTGGTACATTGAAACATGAATTTTGGGCATACCCAAAACGCTGGCATCTGTAGCATTGTAGTATATCTGGGCCTTTATATGGTTTAACATTCACAATATAGTGAAGAACATGTTTCAGTTGAAAGATGGGTAACATTTTCAGCCTATCGGAGCGTAACCAAAAATAATGGATACTAAATTTTGCCTTTTGTCATCTTGTCTCTTCCGTGAAGTTGAGTAACTTGTGAGACGGGAAGTCCCTGAGTGACTAGGTCTTTATAAATATCAGCAGGAATAATGTCTATTGATAATTTGCGTAGCACCGCCTTAAGTGGGCGATCTTGCTTATGAGCTTCTAAGGCAAATTAGATATGTTGTTGTAGACAATATGTCTGTAGTTTGTCAAAATCAGCTTTAGATTGTGCTTGGAATATAATAAATTCAGCGGTCTGCTTGACTACCGGGCGAATCTGACAAGTTGCAGTTAGTGTTTTACTGAACTGATATCTATTTGTAATTCCATGGATGAAAATAGCAGGTGGCTTCGTGAAGGTAGGAAGAGGTGCTCGTTGGGAACGATCTTCTTGTTTTTCTGCTTGCTTTTTAGGATCTTAACGAAGGGCTTCAAACATGTTTGTAGTCTGAACCGAGGAAGTATGGCATGGATAGTCTGGCGAAACCTTCTATGTCCATCTTTTGTGGAGATTCGGTCTTTGGCTGAAATACTTTCTTTTATATTCGTTAATCTCACTTGTATCCCTTGCCTTCAGAGTCAACAATTCAACATAAAGAATTGTAACTGAATTTTAACTGATATAGATGCTTTGTAGTTGTGCAAAAGTCGCAACATCTTGTTTCTTATTTCCTCAATGCAACAAATTATGCGTATAATTTCGTTGTTATTGTCTCACTAGAATATAATTAAAGTATTTTGTGTTCTCTCTTGTTTTTGTAGAAATTAACTTATTCCTTCCCTATATTTAATAGAAACATGATTATATTTAAAGATTCATAAACTTAGCGTATACCCTGTAAAAATTCTGGGACTACAGCACTGCACGCGCAAATGATATTTCGTAGCATTTTTACGTAACACATGTATACAACTTTGAAATCTCCATTTGCAAGCTGCGATCGTGGGTAATTGTATAAGGCGTCGGCTTGTTGAGTGAAAGGACCCGGATTCAAATCTCGGCGTGTGCGAGATTTTTTATTTCAAAATATATTTCTATCTCTTCATATGTATTATTAATAATTGCTTTCTTGCATTTTTCGTAGATTATCCTCGATTAGTGACCATGGGTTAGGGTAGGTTAGGTAAGGTCAGGTTCGGTTATGTATCTTTACACTCTCGTTTCTTTCTTTGAAAATA
>JAGDQP010046664.1:0-15234 GCA_022664845.1 Lepisma saccharinum
CAAAACTCTATGTTTATGTCAAATTGTAATGAACCCGTTCTGTACTTAGTTTTCATTCATGAAATAGAAGAATCGCCGATAGTTAATGTTTAAAAATTACGTCGTTTAATGCCACCCCGCCACCCTCGGAATCGATTTCTACACACAGTTTGAAATATTTTATCATTTTAAGATGCAATAAATATAAATAAATAGTTATTTATAATCCAAAGAGCAGTATTTCTGATACATTAAAATATTTCCTTTAAATTGTCTTTTCTGAAAGAGTATTTAAAAATATCTTCCTTTGTTATTTAAAACGCTAATTTCGTTTCTGTAAAGAAGTTGAAAAATATCTTTTTCTTTTATGTACTGAGTATTTTTCTAATAATTGAACAAATTGAGTGATCAAAATTACAATAGCGTTCATGCCCCAGCAGTTTCCGAGTTGATTCAAATTTCTCAACTTCCTGTGTACAAATTTGATAAGGTTCCAAATTTAATTTCATGGTTGTGTGAATGTCCTTCTCCAAAATATAATGAAAATATTTTAATATATGCAGGATTTTAGATATACATTTAGGCCTTAAACGTATCAGGCGTTTGACTTTAAGGATATATATATATATATATATATATATATATATATATATTATATTTCAAAAATATTTCCACAGATTTTAAAATGATTCATTTAATGAACATAGAACGGAATTTTACAATATTTACATAAAACAATTTTAACATGCACATGAATTCCTTGAACTATAGTACATTTCGGTTAAATACATCAAACATATTTGAACATGACAATTTAACAAGTTAGACAATTTCAAAACTGAATTTATTTCGTCTGCACTGATCACGGGAAAATATCTTACCTTTACAGAAATGTATTATTTTGAAGTTTGTTCCTTTCTAGTCATTATTAGAATATTTTAAAAAGAGTCAAATGTGTAAGATTTAGTAATGCAAACGGGAAATAGTTCAAATTTAAAACTGTTGCAAAAAATCACAATATTTCCCATCAAGATTCGAACCTCCGCTGAAAATAACACAAATTTCACAATTTGTTACGATACTGGCAGCTGCACGCGAAAAACACAAAACTTTGAAGTATACCACTCAGATGACAAACTTGAGCGATAATGTTTGACACTTATATCAAACAACTTTATTTTTGATTTTTATACCTGTCATAGTTTATTATCCCAAGGTCCATGATATTTTGTGTATCAGATAGAAAGGTATACATATTCCCTTGCCTTGTATTCAAAAACGAAACTGCCGAATAGGAAAGCAGGTTCTATTCGTTATACTGCTCAGTAGGGAAGCTCTTTTAAATAGAACAGAAACTGCTTCTTAAGATATAAACATTTCTATATATATGCAACAAATCGAAGGTACCATGAAATCTCCTACGATCCGTGGTTTACGCTGTCCAAGAATGTGATAGGTGAGAATGGATATGAGGGATCGTACCAGCCATCGTCCCGTTTCAACGTGACTTTATATGACTCCTAATTCCACCTCTAGTAACTGTACAAGCTTTTACTTAATTTATCATTCTTCACCTGTTCTTACTCTAGTTACACCTTTTAAAAAATTTTCAAAAAAAATATTGGAATCGAAATTACGTATGAGTTGTGGAAAGTATGCTAATGTCCAACTAGACATACCGAGTTCTTGTAGCTAAATGATAGGGCGTTGTCGTGGCATTCGGGAGGTCGTGGATTCGATTGCAACAACCAGTCGTCGGGACAATTGTATTCAGGTTTTTCTTGCAACCCATGCTGCGAATTCCGAAATGACACCTTCAACATAAGCCCTGGCCGTTTCCTTCTTGAATTCTGAATCAACTTCTCTCAACACGACAAAAAGTAAATATTTCTCCACCAATCATCGTGTTCCATGGCAGTATTTTTTTGGAACGGATTTGTAAGAAACCCATAAACTTGTCACTACGCTGAGAGTTAACAATCTGGTATAAAGCCTTCCGTTTATTCAAATAAGGCTACGTCTTTTAAATACTTTTATATATTTAGTGTTCGTTAAAGGTCCTCAGCATCGTGTGTAAAGCGTTTACCGCAGTTTTAAGTTACATTTTAAAATACAACGTGTATAACTGTTAATGCCTAAAAAACTACGTTCTCTCGTTTGAAAATTTAATTTTTCATGAGGTTGGCAACAGCGCTAACCCAGAAAGAATTCAATTTAAATTGTAGTATCCACCACTGAAGGAAAAGGGGAAGGATGTCACTGCATACTTTTTATCTCATGAAGTATGAAGACATATTCAGCTTCTCTAACATTGCCAAAAAAATATTGATTCCGTTGTTCTAGTTATCCAAGTAATGTTGTTTTAGTGATGTTTGCAATGTATTTAGTCATTGCAAATCCAGTGCTAAGGGTATTTAAAACTTTTATATAACATTCAGGCTTCAACATTACTTGGTTTCCCGAGATTGCTCTTGTGCCTTACTAGAGCTCATGTAGAACATGAATTAAAAACGTAACTTTGGGCCCATCTAGCTCCAAAAGGTTTGGTTTTAGTGATTAATTAATAACCGTGCAGAGCGACAAAATGTTAAATGTTTTTTTTGAATTTCATTTTAACATTTTAATGTATTACCATAAAGAGAACACAATCACAGTCTGAGAAGTTTGTAATATATATAATTTTGTATATACTTTCATTCCTATTGCATTTCCAATCAACTTTAAATCAATGGCGAAACCCATGCTACGATCTACTGATAGATCTATATGGTCGTAGTTACTACTTGAATAGAATTTGGGTTGTTTACATTTGTTCGAGAACTTGAAAACAAACATCAAAGCTCTTATGTTTGTAATAATTTAGATAGAGAACCTTTCCTTTTCGTTACATTTTTGAAATGTGGTTCTTCGGTTAGTGAGCGCGAAAATATATGCAACAAAACGCATTTCCGAAAACCTTAAATTAGTTCAACTGTATCCGTGTTATTTAGAAACTCGAATAAATCACAAAATTCTATACAGTTATTTACGAAATAATTTAAGTTGGCACATTTTTTATTAATATCGTGTTGGTTCACCTCATAATAGCTTTATCTCTGCAAGCAATTGACCGATCCAAGCTGTAAATGGTGGTGAGTAAAATTTGAATCATTTTCCATGCAGCACAGCCTCCAGCAAAGCTAGGATCGAAGGAGGTTAAAATGTACGCCGAACTCCGGCTTCTAAAACATTCGACAGAGAGAGGTTCGATGATATTCAGGTGTACAGACAGATCGGGCGAGGTAAAATGTTATACCTTTTAAGCATGATTGGGAAACCACACTTGAATGTGGTCAGTGATGTGAAAGAGGCACTATTGTCCTGGAATGTGTCATTCCTTTCTGGAAAGAAAGTTTGGATCATTGGGTGGACCTGGTTACCCAAGATATCTCTTTAGACTGCTGCTGTGATATAGGAAATATCATGTAATATAGGAAATATTATGTCGCTGGTCCCGAAACGTGCAGATAAGGCTATAGATTTTTAATATTGTGTCTTGACTAGAAGGCCAGGAAAGAACCGGTTTTTTTTTCGTTATCATTAAACACTGGTCTTGAGAGTGCCATGCATTTCTTGTACATTGTGCCGTTGATTGTAGCATACACGCAGTCGATTACGGTAGCGCTTCATATGTTGTTCACCCAGTGTGGTTACATTGGGGCTTTGTCATGTGATAATACCTCCTATTTGCGATCGTGTGTATTCTACATTTTTTGCTTAGGTTGGAGGACCGTATTTCCGATCGAGCATATTCTACAATTTTTGCTTAGTATGGTGGATCAAGAAAAACCACAGTTCAGCGTATTTTGCGTTAGGAAATCCGGTGGCAAAATATGTACGTATATATGGTCAAAGACAATCTTAAGGCGTACATCGAAGGTAAGCAGAATCAATGGGAGTATCATATCAATAATTTTCAAGATGGCATCAACAGCGCAGTCCATTGCGGCTTAAAGGAGAGTACCTTCAGTTTGTACCTAGCCAGATACCCAATTGACCCATTCTTGGTGAGAAGGGAAATTTCTGACTGATCTGCGTGAGAGCACAGACGTCTGGAAACACTTCTACGAGTTCCTTCTAAATTTAGGTACTCGGTTTCAAATGTTGTGTTTCCTTTAAATTAGAATTGATAATTTTCCACATCGTTTTCCTTTTTAATTTTTGCATTAAAAATTAAGTTTGAATTATGCTTTAATTTGGCTACTTTTGTCACTTTCCTATACGTGTTTCAAAATATGTTACATGTTTACGAAATATTTGCGCTGTGTTCGTTTTAAGTAATTGTATCTCTTCTTTCTTTACAAATGTTCTGTGTGTATCCGGTGAAAGTATTTGCAAAATATTCGGTGAAGTGTGTTTTTGTTAATAATTGAACACGGTCGTCATGGTAATCGAAACTGTACCAAACATTCATGTGTACGTTTTCCCCATTGTTTCACTATAAACAAAACGCTATACAGTGTATTCGGTTATGATTGTCAGTTCTCCATAATATGTGATGAAAGCGTTTCGTGGAAAGGAGGGAGAATTCTCACAGAACTCTCAACAGATAAAGGAAGAAAATAAATGTAAGAGCGCATTAACTGATTCCCAAAAGCGTTTATATATATCGTAATGGGATAGCAACCGTGTCAGTAGATGAGTGTGACATAAACATAAAACATAGTTTATGACAACACAAACGAAAGACGACAGTAAACTCTGGTGGCAAAATAAAAAAATAATAAGTCACACCTCCAGAGGAAGAAGAAGACGACCTTGTAAAAAGGACCGACAAGATGTTTCTGGATCACAATCAAGTGGTCACTTCTCTCTTCTAAATCCTGAGACCTGGTACGGGGTCTACACCTAGAAGCAGCTACCACAATACCTGAAACCTGGTACAGGGGCTATTAAAAATCAAACACATAAGGAAAAGTGATCCGCTCAGTAAATAGCAACAAAAAACACAAGTCCTAAATAAAATAAACTGTACTTATAAATCGGGCTAGTGAAAACATATTGTATCATACTTATATTAAAACTTTTATAATAAAAGGTGTTACATAAAACACAAACCTAGTCTTGTTCTATTCACATTAATTACAACACAATCCCGCTCTATCTGTATTTATATGACCCACTAAAGGATCATAACGATATTTATTAATTTCGTAGGGAAGGAGGTTTTAAGATTTTACACCTTCTATACTTTTCAGTTTTCAACGGACATCCGATCAATGCAAGGCAAAAATTAAAATATTAGGTTGATTGTACTTTATTTTCATAGTGCATATGTGCCAAATAAAAAAATAAGAATAGCTGATGAAATTGTGAATAAATTTTACATTCACAAAAATACAGTTTTGGGGGTAGAATTTTAAAAATAGGATTTATTGCGAATTTAATTGAAATATCACGAGGGAATATCATTGTGTGCATTTCCGTTGGAGCACTTGGTTTCGTCATTTGTCTTCCGGTTTTACATTCTTTGTTTATATGTAAAAGCACCGAGGATCCGGTTTAGGAATTATAATTAAATTAGAATTTCAGCGTTGTATTTTTTGTGCTCTATAATAACATCACGTCTTGATCACCCCTGAAAGAAACACTGCTAATAACAAAGGCTTAATTAAAATATGGCTTTAACCTCTGGGTCACCGAATCAAAAACGGGCCCTTAGATTCAAAGTGTCCACATTTTGTGCTAAATAAATCGTTTAACCCTGTAAAACCTTTAAGGTCTGATAGAAACTGTAATCGCTTAACAAACACAAACAAGATTTTGAACAAAAACAAAAATGCGCTCCTGTTTGTCACTAACTGATAACAGATATCATGTTCACCAATTTGTCTTGAAACTTATGGAATTAACAATTGAGCTTTAACTTGCTCTTTATCAGTTAATAATAATGTTATTATATTATCTGATTCGTGCATCCCATTTTAAGTTCCATTCCCTTTATCCCTCTCATGTAATACAGAGAGAGAGAGAGAGAGAGAGAGAGAGAGAGAGAGAGATAACTTCACTCGCCTATTGAATAAAATTAACATTATAATCGTGAAATGAAGGTTGCCTCGTGTACTTCCCCATCTTAAATCCTTTATTGAATCTTTAAGTCAGTTGGCATCCAGAATTTCTTATCAGGAAACGGTATCCGGCTTTGGCCTTCCCACACTATATATTTATTGGTGTGTATTTGAGTCCTCATGCCTAACTAGGAGTACGGAAACATATAAGTTAACTAAATGGCAGAGACACAATTATTTAAGATTGAACTTCCCGTACAGTTCAGTATTCAGGTTTAAAGCGGTATCAACTTTGTCTCGATTGATCGTAGTTGTAGAAAATCTTAAACGCGCATTTTAGTCAATTTCTGCGTTACAACTCGATTTATTTATAATAATTCGCAGCCATTCAGTCCAGGTTCATCTAATACATAGAGTAATGCAGATAAAACTTCACTTGAATTAAGATACGACGAAATTGACTTATCGATTGCAATTTCTGAAAAGTTACAAAAATCTTACGGCATCTCCGATGAAACAGAAAAGCAGGGAGAGTCTTCACAAAGCAATCAAGATATAAAAGAAGAAGAGAAATCCCAGAGCGCATTAACTATTTCACTGAAATATTTGAAGGAGCAGAAGTCTCCTTGTCAGGTGAATATTTGCACGAATATTTATTAACTGATTTTATATAAAACAAATTTTACAACTTCTATTTTTTCAGAGTTTTGAACCGATTTCCGATCAATAGAAGGTAAACATTAAAATATTAAGTAGATTCCACTTTATTTTCATAGTACTCTACATGAATCTTGGAGCCTAAATGAATCCATTAGAATGCTTAATGAATATTTTAAATAATGACGCTTTGACTAAAAATGCAGTTTTAGGAGTTGTATTTTAACAGTCAAATTTATTGGGACTTAATT
Source organism: Lepisma saccharinum (assembly GCA_022664845.1). NCBI lineage: Eukaryota > Metazoa > Arthropoda > Insecta > Zygentoma > Lepismatidae > Lepisma > Lepisma saccharinum. The sequence goes on from JAGDQP010046664.1 coordinate 6,935, forward strand.
TGAAATATAATTAGGTCAATTGTGTGTAATTCTTTTGGATCACTCCATTTCGTGTTTTGTCCTCCGCTTTCGTTTTTTATTTATATTTGTTTCAACTACACTAAACTGCTGAAAGTTGGTTAAAGTCCATTTCCTTAACATTGCAGAATAACATGTTTAGCATTGTAGAATTAATTAATATCATAACCAGCGTGTTATTGGTGTCTTAAGCCATAAACTATCTTGTTTTGGATTTCGTTGTTCTATGCAGCTCTTCGCGCCTTACCCATATTCATTATTTTCGAAACGATATAATTAATTTTAAACATAATATCCAGCTTCTCAGAAGGATTATACGTGAAAATGCATTCTTTATTTAAAAAAAATAAAATTATGATAATAGAAAAAAATACTTTACCACTTTAACTAATACTCCTAATACTGTTATTACTTATTTCAGCTGTGATATAAGGTAAATAAAGAGAGGGAGATAGATATGAAAATGGCATCGTGTCAATACGTGGCTGCGTAAATCCAACGCGATTACTGGTTTATGGTTACGAAGTTATGTAATACGGAAACAACTGTTGATAACACGTGTGCACAAGAAAAGATATAGAGTTATTGTAGGAGACATTTTAGTTTCGGTGTATTTTTAATATTAAAATAATTTTATCTTTGTGTAATATCATGAATATGCAATGTTGATATATGTCCTTTTTACGTACATCGTTCAATTGTCGTTTGTAGGTTAGGAATTTAAATAAGTTGAGTACGTATCAGGAGTATTTGTGTTCATGGTAGTATACTGCAAAAGTAGAAATGGTAAAAAAAAATATAATTAAATAACTATTTGGTAAATTTCACTGTTATGTTTTTCTCCAAGTCAGATACGCTATGAGAGTATTACAGTCTTACGAATTTGAATTTATTTAAGGCCTTTAAGCAACTATGGCTCAGGCCAAGTGGATGATACGATGAAGAAAGTGGGAGAAAACAGGAGTACCCCTGAGAAAACCAACACACCGGGTTTTTGTCCACTACAAAGCCCACATGGCACGAGCAGGATTTTAACCGATGAATCCAAGCGCTAGAGGTGAGCGCTCTACCCTCTGAACCGCCGTGGCCCTAGTCCCTTACGAATTGATTACGGTAACTATTGATGGGTATTGATGTTTCCATCTAATTGATAATATTTGTATAGGACAGATTCTCTACAACTCTATCTTATACCGACAGTACTTTAGATGAACTTTTAGTGAACTTAGGCGATGACCAATCGAAATCCTATTTTAAATATTCATATAATCATATTTTTAATACTTTTTAAGGTTCTAAGTATTGATAATTCTTGCTTATATGTTGATGTTCTTATGATGCAATAAAAATATGCACTGCCGATATTAACTACGTAACACATCCCCTAAACAATACTTATGCCGTAATTTTATATTTGATAACAAAAAAACTAGCTAATTCACAGGTAAGTGTTTCGTCTGATATCGTTGCGACCCGAAATCTATTAGAGTATATGTTAATTCAAATTTCGATTTCTATTCCCTTTTGAATCCTAACATGTGCAATAATTGTGGAATATCCCTTATTTCAAAACGAGAGAGATTTTGAAGTTCGAAATATCTTTTAGAGGTTTACTCTTTTCTTTGTGCCATACAATTATTCCAGTTTAATCCATAGGATATATTTTAAGTAGGAAAGACTTCTTCAATCAACTGTTCAGTTATGCGTTTTCGATTGAGAATCTCATCTCATAAATATATCGAATTTATCCTTTGACAGATTTAATAATTCAGTAGTCTAATAATTTATTTTATACAATTTTAAATAAAATATCACGTGCTGGGTTTTAATTTATCTGCAGTGTCTACAGTTGTGATTTATATACATATTTCCTAAATTTCTTTTTCAGGATCGTAGCGGGGACTATAATGACAGTAAACTCAGACGTAAAGAGGGCAAACATTTAGATCAGTTATCATCCAACTTAATATCAAATGTCATTTCAAACTTTCCAGAGTTGCTTTCTTCGGATATAGAAAATAAACCCAATACAACTTCGTGTATTTATAAAAATATTGAAGGTATTATTAGTAGTAGCATAAAACAACAAAACCCCGACAAAATATTAAATTTGTCTCCTGTAGAAGCATCTTTAAATAATAGCGAAGTATCTAAAGACATTAGGAAACCAGCCCGTGTTGAAGAAACAGTTTGCTGTAAGACAGACCCAGATGAGTCTCCAAAATGCGGTAGTTTGTCACGGCAAACAAGAATGCGTCCAAACAACAGATCTTTCGATTGTAAAACATGTGGAGCTAATTTTACGAAATCCAGTAGCTTGAAACATCACATAAGAATCCACACAGGCGAAAGACCATTTGACTGCAAAAGCTGTGGAGCTAAATTTATCCAATCCAGTAACTTGAAACAACACATGCGAATTCACACAGGCGAACGACCATTTGAGTGTGAAAGCTGTGGAGCTAATTTTACACAATCCAATAGCATGAAGCAACACGTGAGAATCCATACAGGTGAAAGACCATTTGGTTGTAAATGCTGTGGAGCTAAATTTACCCGTTCAAGTAGCTTGAAACTACATATGAGAGTCCACACAGGCGAACAACCTTTTGACTGTAAAAGCTGTGGAATTAAATTTACCCAATCGAGTAACTTGAAAAAACACATGAGAATCCACACAGGCGAACGACCATTCGACTGTAAAAGCTGTGGAATTAAATTTACCCAATCAGGTAGCTTGAAACAACACATGATAATCCATACAGGCGAACGACCATTTGATTGTAAAGGCTGTGGAGCTAAATTTACCCGTTCGAGTAGCTTGAAACTACACATGAGAATCCACACAGGTGACCGACCATTGGATTGTAAAAGCTGTGGAGCTAAATTTACTCAATCTATCCAGTTGAGAAAACACATGAAAATACACAAACGCTAACATCATTTTGACTGCAAAATAAGTAGAAGTAAACTTATAATACAAATAGCTTAAAATTATCTTTTGAATTTACACAATTTATTAATTTTATGTACGTTCCTCTTTAGGAGAATCGAGAGCAAGTGGTGTGATGTAATCTATGCTCCTCTTAACCTGACTTTAGGTCCGAAGGACAAACTTGTGAAATTTAACTCTGTATGTTTTCTACCAAGTTCAACAATTATTGTGCAGCAAACATAATTCGGACATCATGAATACTTTTAATGTGATAGTATTGGCGAGATATAACCACATTAGGCTAATGTACATTCAAAATTATCTGACGACATATTCCCTACATTTTCTTGCAAGGCAAACGATGCTTAGAGACCATAAATAATATTCAAATGAAATGTATATATTTACTTATTAAACAAAATCCCACAAACAGCTCTAGAACGTTTTAATACTGAAATATAAAACCGTTAATTTCGAACATTAAAACTCAGTGGTAGAGTGCTCACCTCTGGTGCGGGAGATCCCCGGTTCTAACCCGAATCGTTGCATGTGGACTTTGTGGTTGAAAAACACAGTATTCGTGGGTTTTCTCCATGTTCTTCAGTTCTCCTCTTCCTTCCACCTACTCCACCATCACCATTCATTATGTCTGAGCCAAAGTTGCCTACATGTATTGAATTATGTCTAATTAAATTCGAATAATCAGTTACAACGTTCTATCAAAGACAATAAATATTTAATTGTATTTTCCTAGAACGCAGTTTCATTGCAAGTAAATATGCTGTTAATATGTGTTATTTTACGAAGCATTCCTTAGAGATCGTAGAATCTGACGTTTACTACACTTCTTGTATATCTTTTTACGTTTATATTCGGTTTTCAATGGGAACTCTGCTCAGGGCCGGATTTTGAAATTTTGAGCCCTCTGCATAATATTTGTATTTATCCATCCATCTTGAATAAGAAACAGCTTTCTAATAAGACTGATAAACTTTAATAATGAAAAGAATCTAAAGGGTAACAGTTTCGTAAGTAGAGCACCAGCTTCTTCAGACTTCACTCTACAAATATGGAGTGACCATTGTCTGAAGAAGGTCAGAAGCTTCCGAAACTGTTACACAAAGTTAGAAAACGTGGTTCTATTTGCAGGGGGAAGAAACCATTTATTTTAGGTAAGCGTATATTGGCGTTCTAGGGAATGATAGTTTCAAAATCAAAATAAGTTTTGTTAAAGCATTTTTCTTAGTAGACGCTATGTGCAGTACGATCCATTCTCTTCTGGTCTTGTGTACAAGTTAAAAAATAAATGATCTGATGCATTGCTCTTATTTTTTTTTAAATATTGCCTTGGATTGTCTCTTGTTGAATTTGGATTTAAGTATAACTTTAAGCATCTTTCAATCGGCCCGGCGTATGGGAAAGGTAGCGGCCAGGAGCCTAGTTACGTGCTATTCATGTATTCGCTTTGTAAAGAAAGAAACCCTGAAAAGTCTGTCAGGATGGTCACCCGTGAGGTTCGAACTTGAACTTTAATTATTACTTTCAGGCATCTAAGACTCAGCCTGGGTCATGGGAGGTGAAAGGTGTCTGCCAGGGCCTAAGTTGAAGATACCAGCGAGGGATTTCCTTGGCGTGACAGAGGAAAGACTGTGGAAAATCTCAGTCAGGAAGGGAAGGAGTCGACTAGAGCCTCAGTTGAGAGTACAATCCGGCATTTGCCTTAGGTGATTCAAGAAAACCCTGGAAAAAACTGTCAGGATGGGCGATCGCTGGTATGGAACCTAGGACCTCCAGAATGAGAATCCAACGCTCTACCAGTGATTCTACAATACCCCATGTGGGGATGTCACTTATTATTATTTCTTGTATTTCTACCGAAGTGTTATTGTCTTCAGTAATTAATGTACCTATGTACTTGTTCTTTCTATTGTATCACCATTCATATCTATGCCCTCTTCCTCTTTGGTCCTTCTGGTATCTTCCAGATTCATATATTTTCTTTTGTTTATATATGAAATATTTCTAATCCTATTTCTTTCGCTTTACTTTCCAATACATTGTAATTATCTTCTAGTGTGGGTCTGTTTTTTGCTAGGATTGCAGTGTCATCCGCGTACGCCAGAATATGTGCCGTACTGTTTAAAATTGTTCCTTCTGGGTTAATCAGTACTTCTTCTAGTGTTATGTTAAGAAGAATTGTTGAAATTACACAGCCTTGTCTTAAACCTCTCTTAGCTTCGAACTCTTCCGACAGGTCTTGTTCTATCCTTGCTGTACACTTCGTAGTTTTCAAGGTCATTTTTCTTAGGTTGATTCGTTTCTTTGTAATCCCAAATTCTTCCATTATCTCGAATATCTTGCTTCTAGACAGATTTTCATATGCTTGCTTAAAATCTAGATACATCTGGTACAATGGTTTATCATATTCGTAAAATTTCTCTGGTGCTTGACTAGTGTGAAAATTTCATCCATTGTTGATCATTGATTCCTAAATCCCGCCTGATAGTCTCCTACAACGTTTTCCGCCCAGTTTTGTAGTCTTGTCTTTATTATCTTGCTAAACAGTTTGTATGCTCCATTTAATAACGTTATTCCTCGATAGTTTCCACAATCTGCCTTATCTCCTTTCTTGTGTATCGGGTGTATTATCCCCAAGGACCAGCCCTTCGGCATTTTCTCTGTTTCATACACTTCTTTTATTAACTCGTGTAATGCTCGACCACTTCGCTACCTGCATTCAGTAATTCTGATTCTTTACCCTCTTTGTCGGGTGCTTTGTTATTTTTTATCTTTAGTATTTCTTTCTGTATATCTCGTAGTGATGGAGGCAAGGTTTCCTTTAGGTCTTCCTGAGGTGTTTTCTCTTTTCTCCCTTGGGTTTCTCTTCTTCTTTATAATCTCCATTTATGAGTTCATGGAAGTATTCTTTCCATCTCTCTAATGCCTTCATTTTGTCCCCTATCAAGTTTCCTTGCTTATCTTTGTAAAACACTGCTCTAGGTTGGAATCCTTTCCTCATTTACCTTGTTCTCTCATAATTTTTTTTACTTCGTTTTGGTCTTCCATTTCGTCAAACTCTTCGATCCTTTTTTTCTCGAATTCCCTCTTCTTCTTCCTACACATTTTGTTTGTTATTCTTCGTTTCTTCATGTGCTCATTTACCACATGTATTGTCCGTCTCTGCAGAATTCTATGGATATAAAACGATGGATATAGGCTGGAAGGCGCGTGACATCACTATACGGACCGACACAGCTGGCCTTCGGACCGATGAGTGTGTGCTCTTAGCTAGAGCATAGGGAAGTCCAAAAAACGATGGATATAAAAGAACTTTTGAATTTGATGATTATTTGGTTATAGAAAAAAATACTTTTTTTAAAATTTCATATTTTCTAATAATGAGTGTAGACTGCATAAAAATAAACGACGTATTCTAAATAGTAAGGCAAATATTTCTCTGTTAACTTTATTTTAACTCATGAAACTCTAACAAAATTTATTTTAGAACCTTGATATCAACTTTAGAAATATTTCATTGCAATAGAGAGATAGATAGGATAATGGTGATAGTCTTGCTTCAGTTAAGAATAAACATATCTGTACTTCCTTTCGGCCAACATTTGTGACCTAGGCTATTACGTTTACGATCAATGTGCATGCTATCTTTTAAATCTCTCTCTCTCTCTCACTCACACACACACACACACACATACACACGAGCGTGCAAACGGATAAGGAAAGGGATCATTTAAGTATTACGTAAACATTCAAGGGGGTTAAAGTTTCGTTTATATTTTCTGGCAATAGGGGAGGAGGATCAGAAAATCTTTGGCAAACTTTATTTTTATATGGGCCAGTCTAGTAACTTTGAACTTCGGCCCGTCACAATTCGCCTTTAGCTGTTAAAATCCACACCAATGCTCCTGCCGGAACTCGAATCCGGGACCTACATGGGGGGAGGATCAGATCAATATGATTACGTAAGATTCACTTAAAATTATATTAGTGTAGATTTAAAGGTGGAAACTTTTTTTGGACTTCAAAATAACGATAAGAATTGAATTGAACTGAATTTATTTTTAAGCCTTTAGGCATCTGTCGCTCAGGTCAATAACGATAAGAAATCGACATGTCTTTCATAATCACGAGGCTATCGCCTTATTTTTGCTAAATGATTAAAATGAACTTACGTAATACCTGGGCTCTACCATAGTACAAATTAACCTAAAAGTATAAAGAACCGCAGCCACGCGGAAGGGGTCCTCCCCACGGAAAATGGAAATTTAGAGAACAGGTATGTAAGCGCTACGCGTTATACAGCAGTCAGTTGTTCCCCAAGCTTGATGCGTCATCCGTTACGTGTCACTACTGTCTCTTCAATCTTGTGCTTATTCAACACGCGCGCGTCGTTTTCTCCTCTACGCATGATTATGTGCCAATGTGGGCACGAAATATTGCAAGCTCTATCTACACATTAGTGTTTTAGTGGATTTGTTCGCCTATGGAACAACAAGCTGTAAGTAAATCCCTTTTTCTTATCATAAATTTACCTTAAATTGCCTTTTTGGCTTTTCTCTGTGTTAACCGGAATCATATATACAAATGGCGTCTCCTTAACAGAAGTCCCGAACCTGTCCGCTCTGTCCATTTTCGGCATCAGCCACCCTCAGTTATACAGAAGAAAAATAGTTCACTGCAAACACGTGGACAATTGAAGAAGATACAAAAAGAAAATGGCGCTCTTTCAGATCAGAAACAATTGACGACGTACTGTGCGTGCGCAAGTACTGATCGGAAACTGGTTTTGGAAATGGTGTGTGTGTCGAAAATTGAGCTGCTTAGAGTAAATAATAATAAAAACTTGAGAAAGAGAATGGTAGTCAGGAAAGTGGAATACGGTATAGAAATCTCAGTCGGAAAAATTGGGGGTTCAATATAGAAAACGCACCCCTAAAAATTAGGATTTAGTATAGGAAGTGCAACCCGAAAAAATGTGGGATTTAATATAGTAGGAAAAGCAATGAAAATGAAGTACGTTGCCTAGTTAATCGCAAAAAAGTGGGAGTCAGTATAGAAAATGAAAAAATAGGGATGGACGGAAGGAGAAGTGTCAGTGTAGATGTGAAGAGAAAAAAGTTACTTTAGGTTTAGACCAGGTTTCAGTTTACATTCAAATCCTGAATGAAAGCTCCTTCCGAGAGACGACGTGTGGATGTGTTTGTGGTGGGAGATAAGGTACGGATTATAGCTATACGGAAATTGTCATCGAAGTCAGTGTTGTGCAATTTCGTGTGCGTAGACACTGGCGAATCGGGTCTGTTGGTGACGGAAATTGGCGGTGATTATT
>JAGDQP010046665.1:0-15234 GCA_022664845.1 Lepisma saccharinum
AAGACGGGTTGGGAGAGGAGAGCCGAAGCTCTCACTGTGATTGCCACTAGGTTTTATTCATAGCAGTTCACGAATAGCATCAGGATGCTGGGTGGGCACCGTTCCAGACCCATACATCTTGGAAATATCCTTGGTAGCTCCGGGAATCGAATCCGGGACCCCTCAATATGTACTCAGCAACGCTAACCACTAGACCAGCGTGGTGGTCATATATATATATATATATATATATATATATATATATATATATATATATATATGAGCCTCCTGCGTAGCCTAGTCAGTGGATAAAAGACAGTAGCGATCACAGTTGAGAGCTTCGGCTCTCCTCTCCCAACACATGTGGTCTGCGTGGGAGCAGTAGACCAACTCCTCCCTCTGGAAGAGGCCGTATTCAGTAGTAGATTGAATATGACTGTGAGTTATTATATGACATTACCATGTAGTGCACTTATTTGGCCAGAAACTTGTGGAAGGAGGCAGAGTTCTACTTTTCGCGTTCTTAGGACTTGGTGCAAGATACACTTCCTGCCTCATGTACGAAACTGTACTGCATGTTTCCACAGTTTCTTACTTAAACTTTTACCAAGGACTAGGGAGCATAGCACCGCCAGCTGAAGGGAGTTGAACGTATTAACTATATGTGGGAGTACTATCGAACTATAGTCGTGTCATCTTATGGTAGGCAGGTAAACTACAGCCAATAACTAGGCTAATCCTTGTTATTTTTCCAAGAACACAACGTAGGTAGTCGGTAACAAGAAACTTCGGCGAACTTCGTTGCTATTCGGAAAGCACGTGTCTGCTCCCACAGAAATGTTTACACCACAACCGAGTATCGTCTGAAGCAGTAGCATGGTAGGACCGCTGCTCCTTTGGGTTGGGGTTCCTTGAAGTTGTTAGAGCGACATTTAGATTGTTTGCATTTACTATTTATTCTACAGTCCAATCCACTAACAAACATAACTAATGTCAACACATTATAAGACTTTGTACTGCTTCCTGAAGTCGAAATATTGACAGAGATGAAAGAACAATTTCCTTTTTTCATTTCCCGAAGATCAGGCTCTAAATCCATTATGAACGGTCGTTGACCCGGTAGATAGTTCTGCCTGCCGGTCACCAGGTGCCACTACTATGCAATTATGTCTTCGAATTCCAAAAGTTTATCTACCATAACTTTGCCACATTAGGAGAGAAACTATCAGACGTTGAAAAAATGTAATTGTTTTTAAAGAATACAAGTACAAAGCCAACAGAGAGATACAAATGTCCCCATTGGCTATACTTAGAGGCTCCCATACGTAACAACCCTTTATGCGTTGAGAAAAAACTAAATTCAATCATTACTGGTTTATTTTTATGACTACGCTATTCTACAAATCTGTACAACTCAACTCACTTTTGAGTCTGTCTTGTGTGAACCACGTTACCAACAGGGTAAACTCTGTAAACACTCAACAAAATGGTAAAGCGCTCACTTCTGGTGCTTGGTTTCGTTGGTTTAACACTGTTCGTGCCACGTACGTTTTGTCGTGGACAAACACCGTGTGCGTGGATTTTCTCCTTGCTATCCTGTTTCCTCCTACTTTCTCCATTCCACCAATCATCCCATTATCATCTATCTGACCTGAGCCAAATTTGTCCAAAGCATTTAGGCTAAAAAACTTACAAATACCTACATTCAAATTCATTATTTGGAATACCGAAATTCCGACTTTCCGAAATTCCAGAATCCCGATTCTCCGACTTTTCGGAATTCCGAGTGCCGCAGTGACGCAAAGGTAAAGCGCTCATCTCTGGCACTTGGTGTCGTTAGTTTGATCCCTGCTCGTGCCATGTGGGTTTGTAGTGGACAAACACCGCGTGCGTGGGTTTTCTCGGGGTTTTCAATTCATGTCTTCTTCCATTTCCTAGATTCCACCAATCATCTCATCATCATCCACCCGGCCTCAAGCAAATTCGCCTAAAGCCTTTTGATCTTAAAAATTAAATTCAAATTCATAATTTGGAATTCCCAAATTCCGACTTTACGAAATTCCGGAATCACAAATATTAGCATTTCGATTCCGGAATTCCGAACACTCCTATGCTGAACTATGATGTATGCAGCAAACGCAAGTTTGCTGTAAGATGAGAGATTATATTTTACAGCTGTAAGTAAAGCTTTTTTGTTATAGTACTAAACAAATCTGCTTTATGTGATCAATAGTGCACGAAAATACATAAGAGATATAGAATGAGTGAATACACAAGGCAATACACGTCAGGAAAGCGGAAATAATATATTGCATCATGCTAGAATAATAACTTGCATGGAGAAGCGGAGGGGGAATATCTCCCTCCACTGACCACGTCCAGCTTCTTAGTATGGAATCACTGAGGAAGAACACAAACTCTACAGAATTAATAATTTTCGGCACATATTCTAAGAAACTGGTCGAGAACCTGTTTCATTCAAGTCGTATACACATATTCAGACATTCGATTCTCCAACCCCCACCGCTTCCACTGCCAAACCTAGGGCGTGACTTATCCTCGTCAAACCTTTGATAGGTGGACTGGAATAATTACATAAAAATACTATTTTTTTTATTAGTGTATCAGATATGATTGCAATTAAAGTTATTAGAATACCTTCTTCACAAGGAATAAAACAAGAAAAAAGTTGGTCTTTCTATCATAATTGGTTCCAAAGTTAAACATATTGTAATTTGTAGAAAACGAAATAATTTTATTTATCTTTTAAGAATTTATTTCTCAAAAACTAGGAGACAAATGTATTATAAGTATTTCTACCCGTTCATAAACTTCTGAAGAATGCTGTAAAAAATGTATTTCCTATTAAAGATATCTAGTTCCTTATAATATTATAAAATTCAATAGCTATTTTTGTCAATAAGTACCAACGCAGACTTTCTAGGGGCGACAAAGGGTAGAAGATGCTCTTAATAAGGATGAATAAGCAGTCCAGATATCAGGAACTTGCTCACTTATTGAAATTCTAGGGCAACTGTAGTGCCATCGTTTGTTTGGCACCTACGCTCCTACAAATATACAGTACCTGAAAAGCCCCTCCTGCCCGTATCAATCTACAGCCCTATAAATATAGGGTATATGAAAATAGGGGAGCAGGAAGAAAACATCCGGGGTTCAGATGTAGGTTCAGACACCTTGATTTACGACGCAATTTTAATCTTATAAGGGTACACGCACCCTTTGTAGAAGTTCTTGCATTATATGTTCTCGACCTCTATGGCACGCTAGTGTCTGAAGAAAGCAGATACAAAGAAACTGACTTCAGATTTGAGTATAGATACCATGTTAAAAGAACCGTTATCATATTAAATGCGGTATAATGCTAGATCTGAGGTTAGCTTCTCTTCATCTACCTTTGCATAGCGGATAGCGTGCCCTGGAGAGTGCATGCAGAGTTTCTTTCACGCATGCTTTTGGGGGGGCTTTGCCCCCTGGAGATTTTCAACCGCACCCCCGAATAAATTAGTCTTAGCACTTGCATTATTCATATGCATACTGAAATACATACATAATAGCACATTCAGTAAATATTGTTCATGTTCTTTGGAGGTTAGTACATTGTTATCAATATGTATTAGCCCTATTTTTTATTTTCGTTAGCCCCTCATGAACCACCCGAATAAAATCTTCTGGAAGAAATACTGAGTGCATGAAGTGCAAAAGTACTTTAAGAAAAGATTTAATCTTGCTGTACAAGATTGAAAACGTTCTGACAAATCGTGTGATTTAAACCGAAATTTGAAATAGTATTGAATAATGTAGAATTCCCGTAAAAAAATGATTAGCGCAAAAATTGGTGGAAGAACAATTTTACTTTTAATTTCTGATGATCATTTTGAAGAAATTTCTATTCAGGGTCACCGAACATTGCTTTGATAAATATAAATAACTCATTCTTGTAACAAATATATATTGAATATAGTAATGTTTAAAAAGAAAAAACGAAAAAATTGAACACTAAATTGGTGATTTAAAAAAAATCGTGCTACTTTGAAAAGAAAACTGTTTGGTTTTTACTATTCGGGGCAGCTAACATGTTTTGAATAGTTAAAATGTTCGTTTTTGGATAGAAATATACATTTAGAATATTAACATGTTTATTGTGAGTTCCTGTAACAAAATAGTTGCACGACTAAATCTATTCCAGCTTTCAACCAACGTCATATAATGCATTACGATGGAGGAATGTAATGCAGCGGAAATTTAATATATTTCCCATTTAGATAATATCCCTAATCGTGTACTTTTCAAATATCTATTTTAGGAGAAACCAAATTGAAGACTGAGTTGCAAAACATCCCAAGTCCACTTTCTTCGTATTTTCATATTTCTGTTTGTCGTCATCAATGTTGCAATGGTTATTCACTTGCATAATATTATACCCTAACTCCAACTCGTTCTTTTTTTAATACAAAATGATTTCATCTGAATAGAATAGCATACAAAGTCCTTGGACTGTTTTTTGTTCCTCCTGAAAAAAAATACTCCGGTGTCCTTGAACTGTTTTACAATTCAGGTCTTCAATTATAGACGTGCTTTTATGTTGGTAAATAAATATTTCCCAGTCATATTCAACCCAGTACTGAATAAGACTGGGAAGATGGCCTACTGTTCCCACGTTAATGTCGCTGGCAACGCTGCGCTGACCAAGGTAATTAGAACAACAGCATAGAAAACCGATAGATGTTCTTTCAAAAATATCATTACGTCGTTTTCTTATCGTAACAATACATTGTTTCTCGAAGATAAGGTGCGTAACCCCTTAATTTTAGCCTAGCAAATTCAATAAAATAGAACGTTGTCGATTGGTACTATATAGAGCCCGTGAATCACTAATATGCTGGAGAAATATTTCTTGTTTTACATAAAAGTTTAAATAAATCTTTTATGGTGTCAAATAATGTGGAATCGCAGTTCTTTGTTGCCTTCAATCTTTAAATGCATCAAATGTAAGTATGGATATTTAAATGTACCGCCATCTCTTGTACACTATATCAGTTACAAGCAAAGAAGAAAAATAGTTGTCTGTGTACAGATGAGTTGTTTTGTTGTAGTATTCTGAAAACGTTTCTGAAGTTGTTCTCACATTAAACTTCGTTTGTTTCTTCACTCTCACGTTCGGAATCAGTGGTGAAAGAAATTTGAATAGTGTTTTTTTACTGCTCTTACGAATCTTCACATCTGGTCTGCAAGCAGCGTTTTCCCTCTCAAGAAGATGGCGAAGGAGGTTTCTTTCCACTAAAACTCAGTAATAATAATAATAATAAAGCTACAAATGGTTTCCTGAGGGCAAAACTCCCATCTACGAGAAGCATCTTGGTTTATATCTTTAGGATTAATCCAGTGCCAGTGTTGTGCTGGATTTTGGTCTGGAGCAGAAATTTTAAACTACTTAAATATCACAGTCAACAATATTTAAAATGGTAACAATTGTACTTACAATGGCTGTTTGTAAATATAATTTTTACCGTTTTATATATTTTAGCTGTGTTGGAAATGGCTACACGGACACTATTCAACAATCTTGAAGCTACTTAAATCACTTGGAAACAAGGAAATTAAAATTATATTTTAAAAAGTCCAGTTCTAGTGTTGCAGTACATTGTATACATGTTAATGTATGATTGTTTCGAGAACTAATGAATCGCTCGAAAAGATGCTATGTGCCTGGGAAATAAAAGAAATAGACCGAGTTCTAAGCGAGGCACGTACTTGAGTGCGCCCCCTTGGCTACGGCACTGTTTCGTGGAAATGTTATTAAAAGCAATAAATAATTAGGACCGTTGCGTAACAAGCTTTTGTTTCTCCGGCGCCACGCATAATCATGAGAGGTAACCGAAACTCACTAGTTATTATTATTATTTTGAGGCTATTATTATTATTATTAATATAATGTATAATACCCGTGCTCTCTAGGCTATTGTAGCTGCTGTATCAAGCACGTAAAATATATTATTATTATTATTATTATTAATAATATTAATATAATAATAAATTAAAACTATTCTGACTAGCAAATTCAGTAGCGTCGCTAAGGGCGTGTGGGCTTCCCCGCCGCAAACCACAATGCCCCCCGCAAGTTACTGGCCCCGCAACTTCCAAACTAAGCTTACTGCTTCGTTAATTAATAGGGAGACTTTGGACCTCTATCTTCTGTTTTGCCCGCCTACGAACAAGAAGGGAAAGTCGCTTCATTGGATGGTTAGTCAAACGTCATACACATGTTATTTCCCCATTCGGCTGCGATGTGGTCACACGTTGTTGTCCTCGCTCCACAACACCGTCAAGGAAAGCTTTTTTTTTTTCGTTTGCGCGTTGTGATTGACAAATGGTGTGTGACTGTGTTATGTGTTAGACATAAGAAATAACTATGAGTATGAATATTTTAAAAGCGCATTCGAAAAGTGAATAGCGTGTATTCATTTTGTTCACTCTGCTGTGATTTATCTATGCTCCAAAGTAAACAGAAGAAGTAAAGAAACTGGTTTACAATTTTATGAGAGAAGATTAATTTAAATCCTATTTTCATTAATTGAGAACGCATACACGAACAAACGTCTATTTGCTATGTTAAAAGATAATAAATTGACTTTTGTTCGCCTCTATTCCGATCAAATGAAATGTATCGATGTAAATGTGATATGAAGCTATAGAGTTCAATTCCTTTCAAACTGAAAATAACCAAATACGTCAATGATCTTCCCTGTGAGGACATTGGTTCCTTTTCTTCTTTTAACATGACCAGTATTATGGGGTTGCCTATGACATATTCAAAGAAAATTGCTAGCCCCCGAGGTCTAATTACTTCGTAAAGGAACTGGGGGAGTGCTACCATACAAAACAGGTATATTCCAAGTTTGAGTGGGGAAGTGTCCCTAGAATATTCCTTGTTCAGGGATTCTGCCAGTAACCCCTTCAAATTCTTGAGCACTCCTCCCCAACTTTAAAATGTTTATCTCTAAAAACCTATAGAAACCTTCACAACTCTGCCTACCCCTAAGTGTAGCTGGATGAAGGCCTCCCCCTTTTCTTTCCACACATCTCGGTCTGTTGCTATCCTCATCCATGTAGCTCCTGAAAAAGAAACCTGTCCAAGAAACCCACAATCAGACCCAGACCCTCTGTGAAATCAGATAGGCCTTTTAAAATGATTTTAAGTCAGTACATATGAGGGGTGTACATTTATTATCAAAACTTCAAAAACACACTTTCTAGCACGGTTGTGCTGAAGTAGAACAAACAGTTTTCCACCGAAACAACAATCTAGTGCCAAAGATTTTATAGGAAAGATTATACAACAAACAAAATAGGGTGGGGTATTACCCTGAAAGCCCAACGTGAACTACCATACCACACTGGCCTATTATAATTATAAAAACGGACGTTATCCATGTTCTATGAACTGGACCAGGCCACTAAGGTACATACAACACTATCAGATATACGTAGAAGACAAAACTCTTCTTAAAAAATGTTAGAGATCAAACTGCTCTTAACAAACTTCCGGCCTCAAATGACCTAGAGATACGGAAGTGGTTATCACGATAATCTTGTGCACATAGCCACAAGCTCAAACCCCGCACTGGTCGATCACATGAAGTGGTTCAGAATCCAACTAAACAGACAACTGTAGGGTCTGTTTTCCAAGCCCTTCTGACAGTTGCAGATGTCAACAGCGATTACCAACAACTAATATAGAAAAAATAGTTATAACAACCCAACAACAAATATAGTGCTAACTGTATATGCATACACAACAATAGCAACGGAGTATTATTATTATTATAAATAATAATAATAATAATAATCGCAGCACAACAGCTGCTCAAAGTCTGCACGAAATCTCAGACCAAAACAAACACAAATTACTGTCCCCAACTCCATATTTGGGAAACGAACACAGTACCAACATAATTTATTTGAAATCATTAAAATATATACATTTATAATTAAGGACCGTAGGCGAAAGATTTCCAACACAGGGAACGTGCTATTATACTTGATAAACAATGCGCCTCATCAAAAAGGATGCAAATATGCACACATACCCACCAGAGGTAGTGCTTCGCCACATAAATAAGACCCAAACAGAGGTACGTTCTGTGATGGCTCCGAGAGTTCGGGCTTCAAGCCTCGCTTCCAGACTAAATACAGATGAGACGAGAGTCTACATGGAGTCTATTATAGGTATGCTGATCATATTTTTTCAGTCGAAATTCGGGACATGTCTTACCGAGATCTAAAGCCCGGTTCTTTATTTGTGGATGGTTTGAGTGTCAACCTAAGAAAAAAATATTCAGGTATAAATTTATCTTAAAGTTGAGTTTTATATAAAACTACTTCCTCTTTGAAAATTAAAAAAATAGTAGCAATTTTAGGTTCATTTCCGAATGCTGAGCCGTTATAACTTACCGTACTTGCTATGATATTTCTTAAGATTCAATAACTTGGAATTAAATTATCACAACCAAGCTATTATTCATTATGAACGCTCAAGAGTGCTATTATGAAACAAATATAAAATTTACTTCAAATGTCCATATTAACATACAATATTGCAGTTTTTTATTAGCTTCGCGACTCCTAGTATATTTCTCCGGCCACAACCCTCAAATTCCGGACTTCCCTGAATAACAAACAATATACAATATATATTGTCTCGAAAACGCGACTGATCTTTTTCCCACACTCAAACAACAGAGAAGACACACACACAGAGGCACAGAGAGAGAGAGAGAGAGAGAGAGAGAGAGAGAAAGAGAGTGTGAGTGGGGGAGAAAAGCTGGCAACACCGTAAGCGCCTGGCGCTCTATCCACCAGCCAAACCTTAGTTCCTCCCCCCTGTCGTTTCCACCCGGGTCCTTTCTTTAATAAAAAAAATATAACTTTCATGTTGTGACGGGGTCGCGCCGGTCAGTGATTATAATTGTATGAAATTTTGTGTTTTAGTCGCTGTCAAAACTTTCTAAGGTATATTTTAGCGTACTGTTACACAATATAGTTTTACACTGATAACTAACTAACTCTATGGCTTATGGGACTCGCCGCAGTAACAAACGCTTGCCATTGGATTCTATCCTAAGCAATATCAAGTCATTTTTCATCACGAACACCTACTTCTCGAAGATCTCTTCTAATATTGTTCTCCCAACGACGTCACTCTCTTCCCAATGGCCTCCTTCCATCCAGCCTTTCAACCAGGATAGAATATAATCTTCGTTTCTCCCCATCCGAGCTGCATGCCTTGCCCAGATAAGTCGCCGCGATTTCATTATTTTTACATCTGGTGAATCATACAGTCCGCGAAGTTCTTTATTATGGAGTCTCCTCCATTCTCCAGTCATCTCGTCCCGTATATCATTCTCAAGACCTTATTTTTAAACACTCGTCATTTATGTTCATCTGCTAGGGTCGTACTCCAACTTTCGCAACCGTAAACTATTACCGACAGAATAACCGTTCTGTAGATTTTCAATTTCAACTTCCTTGATATTAATCGCGATGTTACAAGTTTTTGGAATGAATAGAAACATGCGTTCCCCGATACTAAGTGACTTTTTATTTCTTCCGCAACCTCATTTTTGCTTGTTACGTATACTCCCAAGTATTTAATAATATTATTAACGAGATAATAAGTATTTGACTCTGCTAATGTGGTTATTTATATAATACGGTTCAATAATATTAATAATTAAATGATGGTATTAAATATTTAGTCCTGCAATGAGCTATTTTAATTAAACTACTGTAGTCTTCTTGCTGAAACCGTGTTAATTACACTGAAGAAGAAGGTAATATAAAGTATTTTTATTCACACAAAAGCACATAATTAAGTAAATTTGACAAAAAAACATAAGTATTAATGATACATGAATACAATTAGTAATTATTTTCAAAAAGAAAAAAGAAAAGAATTTTATTTACTTTCAAGACCATTTTCGCTACGTTGAATACGTGGGCATCTCCTCCAATGTTAAACACTATCTCCGGGAATATTCATCTTCTCAAGATTATTAGGTCAAGTTGGGGAGTAAGTTAGGGCTTGTTTCTACTGTCATAAGACAGCTTAGGATTTTTTTTTTACTTTTCAATGTTTT
Source organism: Lepisma saccharinum (assembly GCA_022664845.1). Classification (NCBI taxonomy): domain Eukaryota; kingdom Metazoa; phylum Arthropoda; class Insecta; order Zygentoma; family Lepismatidae; genus Lepisma; species Lepisma saccharinum. The sequence continues at coordinate 10,137 of JAGDQP010046665.1, forward strand.
TAGCTATCTTTGGATCAGACTACGAAAGCGTATAATAGGATAGCGGCTGGTGTCTTAGTTAAGGTACCATCCTGACATTCGTGGGGTGAAACCGAAGGAAACTCTGGAAAAACTCAATCAGGATGGTCTCCAGGAGGATTTGAAGGCACGATACCTATCCGTCAGGCTTTCATGCATATAGAGTGCTTCAGCATATACGTATTTGTTTCCCATTGGCAGGGGTACAGATGACTTCCACGCCCAATAGCATTGATTAAGATGATTATTGAATTTTAATTTTATTTATGGCCATTAGACATCTGAGTCTCAGGCTGAAAAATTATTATTTGTGTCTTCAAACGTAAAAATATAGGAGTAAATAAAATGCCTAATCTAAGAATTAAAGCTTGTTATTACTGTTTCTACTGTAAATTAACCTAACTTTAAATTCCCTGAAGCCAGTTGTGTACCAGGGGTTGCCAGAGTCAAAGGTGATGCCCCCTACATGGCATTTAATGTTTTTTGTTATATACTTTTTCGTGTAGCGTTTTAAGTAGCGATTTCTAATTTTTCTTTGCAAAGTGCGCCCTTAGACCTGGGCCTAACGGGCCTAGTGGTAATTACGGTCCTGAGTAGAAGTTAGCTTAACTTTGTTGGTTCATATTTTTTTTAACTTTTACTGTCTTATGTTTCTGTTTCATTGTATTATTCAAAGTAACATCCTGACGTGGCAGAGGGAAGTCAGAGGAAACCTCATTCAGGATGGTCGGCACCGATGATCTACCCTGAGACATTCTCATTACAAGACAAGCACACTTTTAAATGTTCTACCGTGAGATTATGCTATAATTAAATAAAACGCATCGTTCTAAGGAAATAACAGGTCGGCTGAGAGGGTGGGACAGGGAGAGAGACAAGTACCCCGAGCTCCTGGCCGAATTTTTGCGTGGTTTCATTTCATAAATTGGTAAGAAATGTTTAATTTCTTTCATGCAGAAGTCATGAATTTCTATATTGAAGTTTAAATTAAAATTGAAATATTGGAACGTTTATAATATTCTAGCTTCCACAGGAATTTCATAATTCTCTTCTTCCTTACTTCTCCACCGATCACACGATCGTTATTCACAATTACTACGACAGCATCAGTGATTTTCCTACACCCCTGAAATCATAATCAACACCTCATGATAATTGACGACCTGAATTGCAAAATATCCTAAGTCCACATTTTTCGTGTTTGCATTGTTTTCTGTTCATCGGTGTCAACGTTCCAAGGGCTATCCACTTACATAAATATTACATCCTAATCCTACCACATAAAACTCTTTTAATACAAAACAATTTCAGCTAAAGGGGATAACATACCAAGACCTTGCACTACTTTTGTTCCTCATGAGAAAAATACTACAGTGGACTTGAGATGTTTTGCGATTCATGTTTTCAATTTTAATCAACGCTCTCTAGGATCGCTTACGGATAATAAGTCACGTGTAATACCTCCTAGACTGAAATCTCAACTCTGAACAGAAGCAGATTAAACCCTCCTACATAGAAAATCCTGGGGAAATTCCTGGTTGACATTTTGAAGTGGAACGTGTAGTTTTCTCATCACGCATTACTACGATATGCTTTGTAGATAAGCTACGATCTATTAGTAAGGAGTAGGAAACTCAAATTATCGCAGAAAAATTGGCAACCTCCGCGACCGGGCCTGAAACCCAGATCTCCCAGTTGCCGGCCGAATCCATTACACCACCACGTCACGTCAGTTCTCTGTGTATACCGTGATCCTCCCGATTAGAGGGTAAAATTAACTTTATTCATAAAATTCCAAATAATAGGAAAATTTGGGATTTATTATATTTTTATATTTTCTTGTAAATTTTCATTGAAATGGAAATAAAATCACCGCCATGTTTCAGTAAAGATGAACAGAGTAACATCAACGTAGACTGATGAAATATAATGCAACCTATGACGTCAATTGAGAAGTTATTCACCTTTGAGCAAATAACCATATTCTTTATGGTGAGAACGTCACCTTTTGTCCTACTTATAGTTCAGAGGAGAGTCAAGTCAGACAAACACCACACACACATTTACTGCCTATACGAATTACTATATAAAGCCAATCAGTATTCTACCAAAACCTTCAGTACGCCAGTATCTCCAGATTCATACAGGGGTCTTTAGTACTTCAGTACAATAGAAGAAATCTCCAGTTCGACAGTCTCCAGTCAGAACTTCAATCTAAGAAGGAAGATAGAATAGAATCAAAGGCAGTAGAGTCTCATTGAACATCTAACTTCAACTAAATTTCAGGTATGAATAGAGGATCAGCTTTATATTGTGATTTCTAGCGTCTGGCATAATTTAGACTTTCTAAGTGTCACCTCCAGAATAATATTTGCTCAAAGTTAAATAACTCCGATAAAACCCGTTTATTCTGTCCATCGTTAAGAAACGTGGTGTGTTAAAATGTAATCATGTTACGTTCAATTAACTCGGTAATAGAACGCTTTTGTATCCAAGTAGTTCTCATGTTTAGCTAAGCTTCGTTGCATTAAAATCCCAAATTTAGCCATTTAAAGTTAACGCCCATTATGAACTCCCAGAGTTCACCACATATTTCTCATCGATATTTCACACTAAATAGTCTTCGAAGAACGTTTAATTTTAAAACCTCTCGTAACTATGGTTTTCGCTCTCCCATCTATAGACGTTTCCCGAAACACCAATGTGAACAGAGTTGAACTCTCCAGTCGTTCACAATACAGACTACTCCTCACACCTTAACACTCTCCCAGCTCCAACAGCTGGTTACGAAGTTAAGGCACCGTGCAGTTCGGAATAATAGATGTAATTCCTTTTTTCCATATTTCAATATTTATCTAACACAAGGTTCTTGGGAAAAAAGGAATTACATCGAGTAGGAAACTGTTTGACTCTGTGGTCAATTCAGAAAGTTTATGATAATGGAAGTGCGGTGGATGTTCCGAAGTTGAACATTTCTCTTTAGTTACGTGTATGTGTTTGCCCCCTTCCTCTCTTACCCTCCTACCATCCCTTTTCTCTCTCTCTTTTCGTAGGTACGTAGGAACTATTGTGGATGGCCACCGTTGAAATTTTCCTCGGCGTATATCAAATTTCTTGGGTAGGCACGTGGGTTCGAATCCCACGACCGAGTACCCTGACTGAGGTTTCCCCTCAGTTTTACCAGGCGAATGCCGAGAGAGTACCTTAAATAAAGCACGTGTACAGGGCTATACATTTTGCTATGTGCTATTTAACATTTAATACTCCACACGTAACTGGCTACAACTAAGTTAACCTAAAATGACGCTTGGCAGTTGCGAATCCAGATCTAGAAAAATATTAAACTGTTAACTAACAGTTACTCTTATAACAAGTTAGCCCACCTCAAGAATGTTAAGAACAGACTACTTCATGATAAACAACAGTGGCAAAACCTGCACGGGCCAGCTCTGCTATTTCTTTGGACCGGGACGGGCTTGGGTGGACCGACACTGCTTTCTCTTCAGGTCATGCCAATTAATTGCACTTCTTTAAAGCAGTTCAATAATTATTGACTTTCGTTAAACGAGAATTGGAATAAGAGCAAACGTTCAAGTCTGTGTGAACGCCACGTGCAGTGAAAGGTATCAGAAACAATTCTATATTTACAGTTAGTGTTGCTTAGCGACTCCACTTTCGCTATAGTGGATTAGTTGTTCACCAAGGCGTTGACTTCAGTCGGCAGTCACACGAGTGACTGCGTGCTCTTCCCTCAATAAATAACAAAATACAGTATGCGTATTGAAGCTTCGTCTGATGGTCCGTGTCAATACCAGAATATGGTCAATCCAACCACTGGATCGCAGGGGTGAACAGTCAGAGTTGTCGTCTTGATATAAAAATGAAAGGAAACCGCACTCTTTGTTCTTCTCTCCACTTCAGCGACCCGCAGGAAGAAATGGTGGATGAAGTCAGGGTTGCAGTCTAATACGGTGTTAAATACCGTGCAAATCTAGGTCTTGCGGGTGGAGTCAAATTTCTGATAATTTATTTTGTAAATAAAAGTTATACTTTGACTAGCTACTTCTTTGCTGGATTTAAGAAACCTGCGACTACAAGTAATCCTACTGTTCAAAGCGAAAGGATTATTTTGATCCTTTGTGTTAGAAATAAATTGAAACGGCAATCCTGCAGAATGAAATTAAAATGACTAACAAATCTAAGCGCATAACATTGTTCAAACACTCACAAAGGTTTGTACATTATATTATATTAACTTTTATATTATTATTATTATACCGGATACAAATATATTGGGGCTCGAGCCAAAGCTATTTAAAACTTATCGAGCCAGGCCGGGCCAAAAACCTCTAAAGTTTTCCGGGCCCGGGCCTAGGTACATTCGGGCTGGATTGGACTTGGGAGAAAAATTCGACCCGACCAGGTCTCAATGGCAAACTGAAGGGTTTGAATGTTACAAGAAGACAAGGGTTTAATGCTCTTTCTCTTACAAAAAGAATATTTTGTAGCTTTTGAAAATATTTGGTGAAGAACATGAAAGAAAGTCCTTCCACCTTCGCTGTTTTCAGACACCAGACCGACCGATTCTATTTAGCTTAGGAAATTTGAGAGGTGTTACTTATTAATGAAAACATATTTGAAAATGAGAAAGAATAGTTGTTTATGTGCTATTGATCTGGGTACGTTTTGTATGTTATGGAGAGGAAGCCACATTCTTTGCAAACAGACCACTTTGTGCTGGTACTACCATCTATGAAGCAACTCATAACTAGTTACTAAAATTGTTTCATGTTACGCAGATTGCGAAAAGTCTCCCATTGTTGCAGACGAATAGCGTCCTAGTAAATACAGAAGATGATTGGCTGGTTTTGGCTGCTCCTGCAAAGTTAATTCTTTCTGTCGAGCCAGAAAGTTACACATAGGTCAAAGTTTAGAGACTTCTGGAACTCTGTCTACCCCTGTTGGTATAAGAAAGATCAGCACACGAAATTGTTGTTGAGAGCGTGGATGGTAATCAGATACCGTACACGTCTAGATCATCAGTGTCACCCTCAGTTGTAATGCCTTTAAAATTAAGAAA